>PVJC01006774.1:0-53710 GCA_004026665.1 Murina feae | reverse complement strand
CACACACACACACAAAAGGCGCCTGGCAGACTGGGGCCATCATAGGACATCCACTGAGGGGTCCCAGACTGTGAGAGGGCACAGGCCGGGCTGAGGGACTCCCTCCACCCCGAGTGCACAAATTTTTGTGCACCGGGTCCCTAGTTCTTTGATAAAGAGATAAATTCATAAGCTTTGATATTTTAATGAATAGAATGCCTTTTCCATTTTTTCATGAAATAAACTGAAGAAAAAAAATTAAGTTTAATAATTTATTTGAAAGTGTTTAGTAGCTTTAAATGCAGCAATTAATTGTTTTTGACATTCAGCATTTTCAAGACAAGTAATTTACTGATTACATCTAAAGACATAACTTTAAGAATTTGTAATTTATAACTTCTTAATTTTCTATTGAGATTAATTTATATAAAGTGATCTGGTAAATTGTTTAGCTGTTAAGTGTCAAAATAAGCAATTTTCTAAATATAATTTATCTTTATCCTTTCAGTGTTTTGGTTTCCAGCAGATAACTAGGCATACTCTCAACTGATGTATTTCAAGCATAACTTCTTTCAGCTATAACGTATCTGAAAAAAGAAACTTCCCTTATGGTAGCATTCTTGAGATCACCCTTGAAAAATATCTCTTAAAACATGTAGAACTGACATATAGAAAGTAACAGTTCCTATTATATAGTTGCAGTTTTTTCTTGATTGAAATTGAGATTTTTTTTTACTTATTGGAATTTTTAGTTATTTGAACATTATCATCAAATTAAAGACAAGATCCCAGCCGGTGTTGCTCAGTGGTTGAGCATAAACCCATGAACCAGGAGGTCAAGGCCCATGCTCAGATTTTGAGCTCAATCCCCAGTCAATCAATGAAAGCAGCCAATCAATGATTATCTCTCATCATTAATGTTCCTATTTATCTCTCCCTGTCCCTTCCTCTCTCTGAAACTAATAAAAACATATTATTAAAAATTAAGACTGAAGAATGGTATCTTCTCCAACTTGCCTTTGTGATTCATTTATTTTGCTGTGTTATTTTTTCAGTTTCAATACTCAAATCAATTTTTATATCTATGAAGTAAGCTTAGTACATGTTTATTGTGCTTATTTTACTCCTGAATTTTTAGCCATTTTGTATCATTTCATCAGCCCACTAACTAGAATCAGGACTGATAATGCTACGGAGCAATGCTATACCATCATGGAACCTTTGGCGATGGAAAAATTCTAGATTTGCATTGTCCATCATAATACCCAGTAGCCACATTAGACTATGGCACCTTTGAAATGTAGCTAGTGCAATTGAGACACTAAATGTTTAACTTTAACGTTAATCATCTTAAATTTAAATAGCTACTAGTGACTAGTAGTTACTGTAAATGGACTATGCAGCTAAAAAAGCCTCTCAAGGACTTACTTGTTGGTTTTGGATTTTCATAGAAACAAAACAAGGCTTATGACTCAAAAGCCATTGTACAAGATCCGCTACTAGTATGATCAAAGTCATTTGTTCCCCAGAATAAGGTATTAGCTTTATACTAAACTAAGGAAGGAGAGGGTATGGCAGTGTTGTTCTTCAGAACCAGTGCAGTGGCAGGTTATTTCACTTACAGAACCACCCTTCAATTATCCTATTAGAGCGGCATCTGCTGAGAAAATATAGCTATTCCAGTTTGGGGTGTTTTGTTTTACATTAGGGAAAACTGGCAGGAGAAAAGTAAAAATAAGACCTTATTTTGTTTTATGCTTTGAGTTTTTTACATTTTTTATGTGTTGTCTTCTCAAAGCCTCCAAACGAGGGAAAGCCAAGACCTAATATTGATATTCTCAGTTGTGCGAGGAAAGTATTCCTCAGCCAAGAGAAAACTCTTACCGTTGAAGGGTCTGTTGAAAGGATGACAAAGATTTAGTTGGGGAAGAGCAGTGATAGGATTTGGCAACTGTTTGAATGCAGACTCCTAGGATGAAGAGTCAAGGATAGCTATAAATTGGAGCCAGGGTTACTGGGGGTGGGGGGGAAAGGGGGGAGTTTTATAATTTACAGAGGAGAGTAAGCAGGAACAGCTGGTTTGGGGAAGCAGATTCGTTTTAGATATGTTGATTTGAAGGTGCTGGTATTACAAACAGATGATGTCACAGGCAGTTCAGAATGCCCAAAGCCAGACCAAAAGGCTAAGCTCCTAGATGGATGTTAAAGATGCGGGGTCAGTTGTATGGCTTGCTAATTTCCATATCACACGTCCCTTTTTTCTACTTTATCCTCTCTACTCTCTTCTCCCCACGTAGTGACTGTCACACAATTCAGTAGAATTTTGTTTGTGCAATAAAAGATGTAAGCCATGGAAGAAACACTTGAGAGAATGACTATTGATGAAAGAAACGTAGGGAACGACTAGGAAAAGTGTAAAAGTGAACGAAGAAGTGGAGTGGAGTGGGTGGTTTGGTGCTGTAGAAGCCCAGCAAGGGGAGAGTTGCATAGAAAGAGGCAGATCTGAATTGTGTTGGTGGGTAAGGAAAGCTGGTGATTACCCAGCATCTCAGCTGGGATCTGAAGAGTGTGTTTACATAAAAACCAGGAAGTAGTGGTTGTCAAGGGCTGAGGGGTGAGGGAAATGAGGAGTTGTTCAGTGGCATAAAATTGCAGTTAGGAAGATGAAGAAATCCTAAACATCTGTTGTACGACACTGTTTACAGTAAAGAATACTGTACTGTACACTAAATTGTTAAGAAAGTAGACCTTTTGTGTTTTTTACTATCATTGTCTAAAAGGGACAAAAGAGGGGGGAAATTCCTTGATATTTTTCTGGAGACTGTAATGTGAGCAGAAATTGAGACAAGGATTCTTTGGAACTGATTTTTTTTTCTTTCCCCCTTGTATTGCTCCTGTCTGGATTCACTCTTAGTTTGGTTGAGAGGGTTTCTGCAATTACATTAAAATGCTTGGTTATGAGATTGAGTAGGAGTAACCATCAAAGCAATAACTCTGCAGAGCAGTCATTTAACATTTCAGAAAGGCATTAAAATGCCTGAAGATGTGATTTTAAAAGTAAGTGTCTAGAGCAGTCCTCGCTGGTAGAACCTTCTGCGATGCCAGATGGAATCATCTGCCCTCTCCTATACAGTAGCCATAGCCACATGTGGCTGTTGGGCACTTGAATTGTGAGTAGTGTGAGTGAGAAACTGCATGTTTAATTTTAATTCATTTAAATTTAGTCACATGTGGCTGATTACTACCATATAAGGCAACACAGGTCAAGAGACTTCAGACAAGCTAGTTGGGGTATGAATTAATTAGAAATTCAGTCCTAAACATTTTGGATTTGAAATAAAAAGCTGAAGAAAGGAGACCAGAACTTCAACTATGGTTCTAAAGTGAATCTTTTGGATACGATGCAATCCTATTTCTTTTGTGTTTGATCTTAACTTTAAGAAGTTGGTAGAATGTATGAGGAGAAAAGAAACTTTCAGTAAAATGAGTTTATAGAATTTATTAGCTGCTTTGGTCATTTTTAAAAATTTGTTTTTCACCTTCATATAAATATCCAAAGCAACCAACTGACACAATTGTAGAGTCCTCACCAGAAAAGGTGCTTCTTATACAGACGCAGGAACTAGGCAGATCTTTCCGGTAGTGATGCCATTTTAAAAATGCAACTGAGGAGAAGGGTATATGATGGTGAAACTTAAAAATACTATTAGTTTTTCCTTCTCTTCAGTGTCTAAACAGCTCTTAGGTCAGGCCACATCATCTCTCCTTGGGTTATTGCAGTAACTTCCCAGCTGTTTCGTGCCTGTGTGTGTGTGTGTGTGTGTGTGTGTGTGTGTGTGTGTGTGTGTGTGTCAGGCCCAGGGACTACATCACTCCCAGAATTATATTATTGAAAACAGATCTTGCCCACAGATCTGCTTAAGAAATATTACCTCAAATCAGTTTATAATAAAAAAATTCACATATATTTTTGCATGTTGTTTTTCACTTTTGTAGTTAATGGGTTAAGTGGACATTTACTCAGCTGAAGGAAACAAATTTGGTAAAACTTTTTAAATTTTTTTATTGATTTGAGAGAGAGATCAATTTGTTGCTCCAATGATCAAACCTGTAATCTGTATGACACTAACCAACTGAGCTACCCAGGCAGGGCAGTAAAACATTTTTGTTAGTATATTGGCAACAAGAATTTTAACTATATTTACAGTCCAAACCCCAATAAGTTCACATTTGGGAATCTTCCTAAAGAAACTAGCCTAAATACCACAAAATATGCCTCCAAAATTGTTTGTACAAAGATATTCAGGATAGCATCTCTTCTCTATATATAAACTAGGGGCCCGGTGCACGAAATTCGTGCATGGGGGGTTGGGGGGAGACGGTCCCTCAGCCTGACCTGCACCCTCTCCAATATGAAGTTTTTGGAGACTCTCACAATCCAGGACCTCTGGTTCTTAACCGCCCCCAGCTTGCGCCTGCAAACCACCCCAGAGCCCGGGCACCTACAACGGAGGCTCAAGCCTCCAGTGCGGGTGCCTGGCCATTGCGCTTTGCAGGCCGCCGCCTCCCGCCCCCAGCTTCCACCTACAAACCTCCCCAGAGCCCGGGCACCCACACTGCAGGCTCAACTCCGGGGCCAGTGCCCGGCCATCGGGCCTTTGCAGGCCTCTGCCTCCTGCCCCCAGCTTCCACCTACAAACCACCCCGGTGCCCAGCCATCGGGCCTTTGCAAGCCACCCTCTCCCGCCCCCAGCTTCCGTCTACAAACCACCCCAGAGCCCGGGCACCCACACTGGAGGCTCAACTCCGGGGCCAGTGCCCGGCCATCGGGGCTTTGCAGGCCGCCGCCTCCAGACAGGCTTCTTTCCCATAGGCTCGCTCTTGGGGAGGGGTGGGGGGCAGACAGGAAGAGCAAGTGGCTTGCTTGCTCCTGGATCCTGAGGCAGAGAGAGGTCTTTCCTCTGCCCTGCTGGACCCTGGGGTTGGGACCTCTGCCATCTTGCCTGAGCTAATTTGCATACAGTTGCTCTGATTGGCTGATGGGCATGGCTTACCCCCGTCCCAGAGAAACGGTTAATTTCAATATTACGCTTTTATTAGTTAAGATGCCTAAGTGAGTGAACACAACCAGTTGACTGGTCGCTATGATGCACACTGACCACCAGAGGGCAGACACTCAATACCAGAGCTGCCCTCTGGTGGTCAGTGTGCTCCCACAGTGGGAGTGCTGCTCAGCTGACCCACCTGTCCCAGTGGCCCACCAGCTCGGTGGGTGGCAGCCAGTCACTCCCTCAGGTCCAAACTCCAGAGAATGGGCCAGGCACTGATGGACCACTGCCACTGTCAGGATCCTGGATCCCCACACTACTGGCCTCTGGCACCATGGCCACTTCCCCTCCCTAGACTCCACAAGGAAGAAATGATATAAAAGTGGACGCAAGGTGGCTCCTGATAACTGGCACGAACGTCAGCAGGATGGATCTGGATCCTGGGCGGCAAGGGTGTTCCACTGCCTGCCCGGAGGGCTGATCACGTCCCCCCTGCCACCTCCCTTGGGATGGGTGCCAGATGCAGGGCTCATGGCTGACAAACAATGCCTCTCCCAAACAGGACTGTCCGGGCGCGATCCTGTGGCAGAAGCAGCAGGCGGGGCTAGACTGCCAGTTTTGGCCCAATCCCCGCAGGCTATGTCAAGAGACCCCACCTGTGCATGAATTCGTGCACCAGGCCTCTAGTTATTTATAATAGTGAAAACAGTACACACCTTCAACAATAGGGAAATAAAGTAAATTGTAATTGCTAAAATTATGTCTTCCCACATCACTTTGTGTATGCATCCACTATGGAACACATCATATGCAGTATACAGTTCTGCTGATTTAACCATTCTTTGTGTCCCCATTGTGCTTAGCACAGTGTAAATGTTTAATAGTTTGCTGAATAAATGAATGTTAACACAAATGAAATTTTGTTTTAGTTGCTTATTAGTTGGTTAAAGCTAAGAGATGTTTAAGTGCAGTAATTTTCAGTAATCTGAAAATGTATTTCAGATGCAAACATCTCTTATTCCAGAAAATATTTTTGTAAGCAAAATAACAATTTCAAACATTTAAATGTGTGTGTATCAAAGTGATTTTTTTATAAACAAATCATTTTAGTAGTAAATCATTCTACATCTCCAAATTTCCTTTGTATACTTTTATTTTTTCTCCTTGTATTTTTATGAATTTTATGTATTTTTATAAATGTAATTAAAAGATTCCACTTACCTTCCTATTGGCATTTTTCTCCTCAAAACTATGATTTGTCCTCAGAATCAGTTTCTCAGACTGAATTGTTTATTTGAAATGATCAGTTGTAAAGGAAATTGCTTTTTATATACTAGTGCGTTAGGCTATATTAAATGGAGAGTATTTGAATTTTTACTTTCTATAACTTCCAGAGGGTAGCAAAGGGAAGAAATCTGTTATTTTCTTTGAAGTTATTTTTCTGGTTGATGTAGGCAAGAAATGCCAATATTAAAAAGTTGAAATTACTTATTTTTACATGGAGTCCTCTAATGTACTTGATCAGTAAATTGAGATATATTTGTCATCACTTTATAAATATAACATAGATGATGCCAGGTCTTTCTGAGAATGTAGCAATTTAAGATTATAATTATTTAATAAACTTATTTCTATAGAACCCTGAAATTTGATGATGATTTTGTGCCAAATTCATCAGGGCAGTGACCATATCTGTTTTGTTCACCCTGTGATTAAAGATCTGATTAAGCTCTTTTAAAAATATCATCGAATGCCTGACTGCCTACTTTTGCCAACTTGTATGTTGACTGCTTCCTAATAAAGTAAGGGATTTAAGCCACTATTTTGTGTTTGGTAGGCTGTTGTTTTGTTTGTAAGGAACAAAAAGACTCAGATTACTTTGTGCAGGGCTAAAGAAGGAGGGAGGAAGGGACAGAAGAGAGCTATGATTAGGCTTTGCTTTCTCTAGTGAATCCATGGAAACTAGTGGTTTTCTCTTTAGAAGCTGGCATGGTTGATGCTTATTCTGATGCCTTTTCATTATTCTCTCTTTGCTCCTGCTTCTGAGCGCTATTTGTTCCTCTTCTCCTTCAGGTTACATTGCTTTCGTACAACTCCATTACTCTAGAGTGACTTCTAGTGTTCTGGAATTCTACTGCTCCAACTAATTACACTCAACTATTTAGGCAGAAGTCTTCCACAAAGGCACCCATAGGCTGCAGGTCAGCTTCTATGTTTATTGGCCTACACCAGCGATTTTCAACCGCTGTGCCGCAAGAATTCTTAAAACATATAATAACTGACTATTTCATCCAGGGCACTGACTTCTTTTCCCTTAGATTGTCAAGAAAAAAATGACAACAGCCATCCAAAGTGAATGAAATCAATATACCTTTCTTCTGTTGTCAGATTGGCAAAATACATTTTTTGGTGTGCTGTAGAATTTTACTAATTAGTTTATGTGTGTCATGAGATAAAAAAGGTTGAAAATCGCTGCTTAGTCAGCTGTGGTCATGGGAAAGAGATATTGCCATCCTCAGATAAGAAATATCACCTGGAGCTATCTCCTCAATTTAGACACTTCCTGAAGAGGGCTTAGTGACACCTAAAGTTTAATTCACTCTTTTCCGGTTCCCATGCTCTGTAATTTCCCACTCAGTGTTTATAATCTTTATAAACCATGGCATAGCCTCTATTTTTATATTACAGTTTTGGAGGGCTTCTTTTTCAGAACTTTAAAATATTACTTGTATTATAGAAAATTAAGTGGCCGTTTTTCCAGGCTCTTCTCCTGCCTAAGAATTTGAAAGCCGGAGGGCCTCCCTTGGCTATTTCTGCTCTTCCCACATGCCCCACATGCTTAGGGAGGAGAAAGTTAGTTCCTGACGGGAATGTTTGTGCCTTACAGATAATCACACTTAAATGAGGACACAAAAATATTTTTTAATTAAAAAAGTTATCAAAACAGTTTGAAACATAAAATATCTAACAAATCAACAATCTACCAGTTGTGAATACTAAATAGAATAGCAAGTGTAATAATAAGTTTTGTTATAGGCCTATTTCTTAGGTTAAGTTAACCTCTACTTTTCTTACATTTTTCTTAAACCCTCAAAACTTTATCTTTCATATAATTATTCCTATTTTATTTTTAAAAACCACACAGGTCAGGTCATTCATAGCTTTAGGGAGCTGTATGGAATTTAAATCTTTGAATTTGACCTTTCCTTTAGCTTTCAATTTGAGGTACTGTTAGGCAGGTTTTTGTTATGGAGGCTGATAGTTTTCATTCATGTTAGCTATGGACTAAAAGTCAGTGGCACTGTAGAATGTGCCTGAGGAAATGACATTTGGGAGCCTACTGTGTGCGCAGCATTGGTTAGGAGCTGGCCCCATTATCTTATTCATCCAGTGGCCCTGTGGGTTTTGTTGATCTGAGACCTAACACTTTGATTTTACATAATTCTGTTTTAGTACTTTAGCAATAAGCATGCACCAATGTAACTTTCTTAGAAAGTCATCACTAATACATACAACTTCTCTTTTAACAACAGGATAAAAGGATCAGAGTGTCTCAGCCCTTGACAAGAGGACCAAGTGCCTTTATTCCGGAGAAGGAAGTAAGTTTGTCATAAAATACATGACAGTGTGATAAATAGTAATTACATCAAAGAATATCTCCATTTTTAATATGGAAGTAAACGTGTGTTTTGCTTGTTTCTTATTTATATGTCAGAAAACTACGGAGATATTTTCTTTTCAAGTTCACTTAAAATATTGTGTGTGTAATAATCTGCCTAAAACAGTCATTATTATTAGTAAGACTAGGGGTCCGGTGCACAAAAATTTGTGCACTCGGGGGGTGGAGGTCCCTCAGCCCGGCCTGTGCCCTCTTGCAGTCTGGGACACCTCGGGGGGGATGTCCACCTGCTGGCATGCCTGGCCAGCCTGGGTGAGGGTCTGAGGGCCATGTTCAGGCTGTCCATAGCCCCTTCAGGGTTTGTGCACTGGGGGGTGGGAGGGGCTGGTGAGTGCAGGCCTGGACGTTTCCCACCAGAGGGCCCACGATCGCACATGCCTGGTGGTCCCCCACCGCTGAAGGGACACACCTGGCGCAGAGCTGGGTGGCGAGCCAGGGGCGGACGCTGGTGCAGGATCCCTCGGTGGGACCCTGCTGCTGAGCAAAGACACCCAGGGTGGAGCCAGGCAGCGGACTGGCTTCAGATTCTCTGCACTGTGCAGCAGATGCTCCCGCACACCCTGTGGAGGCCCCTGGGGGGCGGATGAAGGTAGCGGACCCTAGACGGGTGCTCCTGCATGCCCCCGAGGAGGCCCCCGGGGCAGAGCCAGGCAGCAGACCCAGGACAGTCATTCCTGGACACACCACGGAGGCCCCCAGGGCAGAACCAGGCAGCGGACCTAGGACAGGCATTCCTGGACGCCCCACGGAGGCCCCTAGGGTGGAGCCAGGCAGCTGACCCAGGACGGCTGCTCCTGCACGCCCCACAGAGACCCCCGCACTCCCACATGCCCCACGGAGGCTCTCGGGGGGCGGAGCCAGGCAGTGGACCTGGGACGGGCACTCCTGGATGCCCCGAGGAGGCCCCAGGCCGGATCCCCCCTACTGAGCTGACATACCTGGCACAGCTATGCGGCTCCCAGTGCAGAGCCGCCTGCCAGCCTCCATCTTGGCTGGGTTAATTTGCATACAGCCGCTCTGATTGGCTGTTGGGCCTGGCCATGAGCAGAGGCTCAGCCAGCCTAGGCAGGCAGTTGCAACAGAAGCCTCTGGTTTGCTCTAGCTCCATGGCTGCCGGCCTCCATCTTGGCTGGGCTAATTTGCATATAGCCGCTCTGGTTGGCTGGGAGGCGTGGCTTGGCTAATGGGCGTGGCTTAGGTGTCCTGGGCGATGGTCAATTTGCATATTACTCTTTTATTAGATTAGAAACAAATTTTAACATGTTTGATTTCAAATATAACTTTCTGAGCAAAGCTGCTAATAGTCATAAAATTTAATATTAACTTGAAGGTTTTAGGTTTTAAAATGGCCACAGTCATGTTGATTATAGGTTACATAAATGTTAAGAAAAGATATTTTGAAATGAAAAAGTAAGTTTCCCAACTAAAATGTTTAGTTTACTTATTAAACCAATTATTAAACAAAACATGGTATTACATCACTAGTAGTAATTCTTTTCATTTCTTTCTAAGTCTTGATTGTACAAAATGCTACAAAGTCCATGATAAAATCTATACCTTTGGTGAGGATGGTGAGTCAAGGTGGGAAATGCAAGAAGGAAAGATTGTAAAATGACACAAAGGAGATTAAAATCAGGACAGGATTTGTGCCTGTTTGTGTGAGTGTGCATCTCTATGAGGATCACAGCAATGTGCAGGACCTTCTAGATTCCTAGATGCCTCTCAGATACACGTGAGTTAAGAAATGTTTGGGAACCACTAATTAAGGAGTTTTTCTCTGCTTCAAGGGGTTATTAACTTATTGAATATGGTTATATATACTGATTCACTTTGTATTGCAAAGATAGTATTTATCTCAAAGCACCAACATAATTCCCATATTGTTCTGAAATTAGTCAACAAATATTTATAGAGCATCTGTTTTGTGCCAGGCATTGTCTTAAGGGATGAGTAGAATTCAAATAAGACATTCTAGGTCATTGCCAAAGTCAGCAGTTCCTTTACCTTCATTTCACTTTTTTAGTGACCTTGCAATTTAAATGAAAGATAACAGTAATGTTTTAGGAGCTCAGTGACTATAGCTGACCTAGGTGGTGGCCATGCATTAGAGAAACTGCTGTGCTAGCACCTAGTTCCCTCATATAGCATAGGTGTTATTATATATAAAGACTTCCTGAAAGAACCACTTTCACAGTATATATGTGAAGATAATCTGATCTGCAAAAGCTATCACTTTTTAGGATCTGTTACATCAAATGAATCATTTGTTAATGTATGTTAGACATCAGTTTAACAGAAGAAACTTCTGCTGGGGAAAACAGAACAAAAACAAATATACTATCTCTAATTATATGTAGTTTATCAGGATCCTTTTATTTTTAACAATCATCTTAGTCTCTATAGCTAACAAAATGGGGGAAATGAACATATTTTGGCTTTCTAGAGAGCTAAAGTGAAATTGCTTTTTTACACCATTGTAATTAGCATTTCTTTGCAATTTACACTTTTCAAATATTATCTTTCCTTTGGGATTACATTTTTCTGTCAGTAGTGCCTTTTATATAACTTATTGAAGAAGAGACTGTGGAGCCAGCCCTGTAAGATAACAGGGTTTCTTAGCAGAGTAGTGTGGGACTTTGGAAAGACCGTTAGTTTGGCCTTTAGGAGATCTGTTTCCGGATCAGGCTCTGCTAATTACGAGGTGCATGAGCTTGAATTTAATCTTGAATGTAATACAAGGAATACATTCTTCTTAAGTCTAGAACTCTAACTCTAAAGTCAAAGTAATGAACCAATAATAGAAATAGCATCTCATGCCTATTTATTCCCACAAAGCTGGGTCCTTCTACAAGGTGCTAATAAGCTCTTTACACCTTCCAAGCCAATTCTTGGTGTGATGCCCAATCTGTCATTGTGTATAAAACTGTAATACAAAAAAAACTATTTTAGAGTAAGCTCTATTGATTCCCTAGGATGCAGGATGTCCATTTTAATAACTTACCTTGATTTTATAATTAACATGATAGGCTCAAAATAGAAATGACAGTATTCTCATGTTATTAATTTTTCAATTAGCACTTTCCCACAAATTATCGTATTTTTCTTTGTCCCTGAAAAGGATTTCAGAAGGCCCCTTTGTAATTTTGAAAAACAAAAACAAAGGATCAGACTGAAAATATTTGTCTAAAGATAATGTGATTAAATAACTTTATAGGCTATTGACATAAAATTATAAATGTATATAATCAAATGCCACTATTTTGCCTCACCACATATTGGTGTGACAATGGCCACGCATGTGGGCCCTGAAATATTTGCCTTATGTTCCTGGCAAAGCAGATGGAAGCTTCTTTTCTCCAATTTCATAGCTGTGTGTGCAATGTTTGATAATTTGACATTTGTTGTTTAATAAATGGTGGTACCAGAGCCAAAAATGAGTGGTGCTTTCTTTTTACTTCTGTTTCCCATATGAGCAACTGTGTAATTCCAGCATCTGTTAATATCAAAAGAACATTCATTTGCTTCAATAGTGGCATAATTTATGTAAACCAAGGATGTGTTTACTCCTCAATAATGATCTTGTTTTGGGTTTCTTGGTTGTAAGGTTGCTCAAGCAAACACAGCAGATGAACGAACTAACTTTCTTGTGGAAGAATACTCTACATCCGGGCGTCTGGACAACATCACCCAGGTCATGAGTCTGCACACCCAGTACCTGGAGTCTTTCCTGCGGAGCCAGTTCTACATGCTGCGCATGGACGGCCCCCTTCCTCTACCACACAGGCACTACATCGCGATAATGGTGACACTGCGCTCACTTCCTTCTTCCCTCTAGCATTAGGAGTGTGGATGTCTAGAACTAAGTATAATTTTAAGGACTTAAGAATCCTAAAAGGCTGTGGCCTTTTGGATACCAGATCCCTTGGGTACATTCTGAATGCTTTAAACGACTTAATGTACTGAAAATTTCTCATTTAATTTTCACTAAAATCATTTTCTATACTTACTTTCTTATGATTAAAAATGCTTGCAGGGGCCAAAGTAATATCCCACAAGTTTTGTTTTTGCTGTCAGTATCTTGTTTTTATTAGTAGTATAAAACCGGTTTGTGACCTTTTATACATGAAAATAATTACTATTTTGGCTAAGAGGAAAATATCAGTCTGCATCAATGGAGACTCTGGAGAAGAGGAGAATTCTTAAGTGAATGATAATACTTTTTAAGTATAGTACTTGGCACTAGTTAACTAGTTAATGTTTGTAGGAGAGAATTGTAAATTGGGGTGTTAGGCAGCAGGAATGAGAAGGGTAGAAAGAAGCAGTGCTACAGTTGAACTGCTACCAGAGAAAAAGAGGAATGAATGTGATGCAAGTGCTTTAATTTGGAGATTTTGACCAGCTGGACTGGCAGAGCTAGCAAAGAGGGCCAGGAGTTAGCAGATTGGTTTTACCAGGTTTACTTTGATATCTTGTTTATGCTCTCACTGAAGTTTTAAACAAACACAAAAGGCAGCATTCTGTGTTTTATTGAATGATGAACTTGACTGAGAATATAATTTTAGCTTAAGGTTTTGATGACAGTAAGGCTGAAACAGACCTAGAATGGTCATCAATTAAGAAAGAAATAAGATACAGAAAACAGAAAGAATAAAATAACACTTTTCCTGAAGAGCCTTCAGCTTCCTGTATTGATTAAAGAATCTATGGTGTCATTGTGATGGAAGTTTTAGGAGGAGGAATATTCTGTAAGACAAGCATTACTGGCTATAAAAATAATTAATTCTATCCTTTTTTTTTTTAGAAATAGTAGAACAAGATTCTACCATGGTTTTTTTTATCAACTAACTCTTTGTATTTTAGGCTGCAGCTAGACATCAGTGTTCTTACCTAATAAACATGCATGTGGATGAATTCCTAAAGACAGGAGGTATCGCTGAGTGGTTGAATGGTTTGAAATATGTACCACAAAGACTGAAAAACCTTAATGAAATAAATAAGCTGCTAGCACACCGACCCTGGCTGATCACGAAAGAGCACATTCAGGTACTGGATGTTTCTTTGAAATAAAAAAGATATTTACTAATAATTTCAACTGAGTAATTATCTAGTTAAGTATTTTGCTTAAGACTTAATTTTTAAAACTTGCATATATTAGGAACTTGAAAAATAAAATATAATATTTATATATGTAGAAAAATAAACTTAGGATGTCAGTGGGTTTACTGTAAATATAAATGAATGCTTCTCCTTGAGTAATCAGTAATTAGCTTACACAAGTGCTTTGAGTGGCTATGAGAAAAGCAGTGTGTAGAAGAAAGAAAATACCGTACACAAGCATGATAGGATACCTGAGGTCTAGTCTCTCCTCTGCTGCTCATAAGGTTGTGACCTTCAGTAAATTAACTTCTGTGGGCCTCAGTAGTTCCCCTGCTATAAAATAGGGGCCTACATTTCATGAGTCCTAAGCTCTTTTCCAATTCTAACATTTAATCATTTTAAGATTTTCTTATTTGGTTTTGCAAATAAGAAGTGATTTGCCAGCTGGTGTGTGAACGTTTAAATGCCTGTGATGGCATTTAGAGTTGTGATGGACTAAAGCACTTGCACTTCAAAAGGACCTTTCATCAAAGGCCAGCAGGGCGAGATGGTTCTAGAATATTTTTAACACTGTGTGGGGCACTTAGTAACTAATAAATATGAGCGATCATCTAAATTATTATCAATACAAGCCTAAAGCATTTAAAATCTCTGTTTCTAATACATTGAGATGTTATCTAAGATAACATTTTTGTTAGTTATTTGCCCAGTTAAAGTCACTTAGTTTTTTATGTTCTGGTTTTGCAATATGTTTGTTAGATAGAGGAGTCACTCGTTATTTTTATGTCACATAGTAATTACTTTGTGTCAGAAACTCTGGTGGGTCTAAAAGGATGGACACTGACTGTCCTTGGTCCTGCTTGGAGTCTAGAGGAAGAGAGACAATGATTGCAGCATAATAGTGTTTGAATGTGTGAGTAAAGAGAATTGATCCCGAGGTTTCTTGAAAGAGATCACATTTGAGCTACGTCTTGAAGAATAAGGGAGAGTTTTGGAGTACAGGAGGACATTCAGACCGAGAGCAAAGTATGGAATATTATGATATGCTGGAAAAGTAGCTAGCAGTTTTAGTTTACTGATGTAGAGGAGTGGTCATATGCAATGGGGACAGGAGATGGAAAGAATTGGGATCATTATTGTATGACCCAGTGAATACTGTATTAAAGAATTTGTGTTTTACCCTCAGAAAGTTATGGTACCTCACAGAGTGCACAAGACAGTCCTTCAAAATGTTAGAAAATACGTGTGTGTATTCGTATGTCATTCTTTTATATTTTTGTTTCATAATAGTAATATAGTACATGTATATAACTATAAAATTTTGTAAATATATATTAATTCATAAATAATTGTATTATCAGAGGTAATTGTTACTGATAGAAATATATGTGCTCAGAAGAGCTTAGAAATCACTATGATAAAGAGTCAGTCATTACGGTTTTGAGCTGAGTTGCAATATGAACATATTTGTTGATGCAGAAGATAAATTATAGATGGTACAGACTAGAAGCAGGGAGGCTAGTCATAAAACAGTTTCAGTAATCCCCCTGAGAGATTACTTTTTTAAAATTTATATGCAGATGAAGAGGAGGGATCAGACATATATAATTATTCTGCATAAGAATAAGCAAGACTTGGTGACTGGCAGAATGTGAGGATGAAAAAAGGGGTGGGGTAGGAGAACCATTTTAAGGGTCTACCTTCCTGACTAGGCAAAAGGCAATTGCTTGAGCAGGAGATAACACATAGGCCTGAGAACAGGAGATTGTGGCATCCATGTGGTGATGTCCAGCTACTGGAGGAACTGCAGGTCTGTAGCTCAAGATAAAGGATAGAGAAGAAATAAAATGGATAGTTATTTACAGATAAGCAAAGGTCAGGTTGAAGGAATGAACCATTCAGGGAGAAACTGCACAAGAAAAGAACATGGGCAGAATAGAGAAGCCAACATTATGGAGACAAGTAGAAAAAGGAGGAGTCTGATAGGGAGATGGAGGCAAGGGAGATGAATTCCAAGAAGGAAGTGAGGAAACTGTAAGTTCTGCATAATCAATTAGGATAAGGACTAAAAAAAGAAAATAGAAAATAGCTTCAGGAGTTTGAAAAAGAAATCGGATTACAATAAATAATAAAAGAAGTGAATATGAGGTGAGAAATTTGAAATGATGAATATTGGCTATCCTTTCAAGTTTAATGATAAGCCTGCAAAAACTGACAAAAGCATTGTAAATTTTACCAATCATTTTAGAAAGCTCTTTGGCAGTATTGTCAAAAGTCATAAAACTGACACAAAACACGGGGGTAGGGAAGGTGGGGGGAAGGGCAGGGGGAAAAAAAGATATTTGTACTAATCTTTGTAAAACTGTATGTAATAAATTAAAATATATATATATATAAAAGTCATAAAACTATTAATACCCTTTGCCTAATACCCCATTCTTTCCAGGAATTGTTTCTAAAATATTAACCAAGCTATAGCATGAAGATGCTATTTATAGTAGCAAATAAACAAAAATAATATAGAAGCAATTTGTGTGTCTGACAGTTGGGAGTGGAGAAGTAGTTCTGTACACCCACTCCTGGACAGTGTAGCCCAAGCTTCAATGTTAATATAGAACTGTCGCCTTTGAGAAATGAACATATCAAAATGTGAA
Organism: Murina feae; assembly: GCA_004026665.1. Classification (NCBI taxonomy): domain Eukaryota; kingdom Metazoa; phylum Chordata; class Mammalia; order Chiroptera; family Vespertilionidae; genus Murina; species Murina feae. Next base: position 37,253 of record PVJC01006774.1, on the reverse strand, counting down.
GTGTGGAAAGCAGAAAAAAAAGAGATGTATACTCTGATTATATAATCATGCCTATAAAAATAAAAGATGTGTAAAAGTTATATTAAGGGGGTAGAATATGATGGATTTGTTTTTTCCTTTTCCCTGAGCTTTTGTTTTTGATAATAAATTATGGGTGAGTGTATGTGTGTGTGTGTGTGTGTGTGTATTTAAATAATGAAAAGTAAAACAAAAGCAGTCTTTTAGTTTTAATTTTTAGCCATAAAATGAGCCAAATTAAAGAACAAAATAAACTGATATACAAAATAAATCCAGAGACATAGAAGCATGAAAGAGACAGACTGTTGAATCTCAGAGAAAAGTGGGGGGTGGGTGGGAAGAGATTAACCAAAAAACTTACATGAATACTAGAGGCCCAGTGCATGAATTCGTGCATAGGTGGGGTCCCTCGGGGTGGCCTACAGAGATCGGGCCCCAGCTTGCATCCCCAGCCTTGCAACCCCACCTGGCACCCAGCCTTGGCCTGTCACTGCCTCCTCACCTGCTTCACCATCCCATCTGCAAGGTAATCAATCAGTCAGGGCTGGACTCCCGCCTGGCTCCCTCAGTGCCTGGGAGCCGGGTGGTGGTCCCAACCCCCACCACCACCACTGGTCACCATCTGTGGGGTGATCGGCAGGGCAATCGGGCCCCCAATCGCACCCACCTTGGCCTGGTGCCACCCACTCACCTGCTTCACCATTCCCCCATGGTCCCGCTCTCATTGGGGCCCATTGGGGCCAGCAACACCTCCACTGCTGCCTACTGCCAGTGCTGCATCACAGAGGCCTGCCATGTTCTGTGCTGCCCCCTGATGGTCAGTGCACATCATAGTGAGCAGTCAAATGACCACCCAAGGGGACGATTTGTATATTTGGCTTTTATTATATAGGAAGACACAGTCAATAGTGTGGTGAAGGCCTGGATAGAGGCAGGTATAAAACGGCCAATGGGGTAAAAGAGGGAGTATCTGTGATACTTCAACAATGTTTTAGATTTGGAGGGAGCAGTAGGACATATACACACACACACATTCACAGGTGGACAGACAGAGGAGAAAGCAAACACTGATGGGAATGAATCCCTGATGGATTAATGGATGGACTTGATTCTTGGGGGAAAAGGGAATGAAGGGATTGCTATTTGTAATGGCTTCAACTTGTGATTCCATCATTTCTATTATTCAGATAGCATATCAAGTCCAGTAGCATAGGAAAAAGTGCTTTGAATTTTTTTTTAAGTTTTTATTCACATGTGAGGTAGTAGTATACAATTTCTGCCATCTGCTGTAGGGTCTCTCTTCCTCAGAGAAGATATCTAAAAGTTAATAATGTTGATTTATTGAATTAGATTTTTATATGATTTTTTAAAGGTGGAGTCTCTACCTTAAAATTTTTAAATGAATGGTTAATTGTGCTAGATAATCTTTTTTTTTCTTTCTATTTTATTTTTTAAAATAAATCTTTATTGTTCAGATTATTACAGTTGTTTCTCTCCCCCCCCCCCCCCCCCCATAGCTCCTCTCCACCCGGTTCCCACCTCACCCCATGCCCTTACCCCCCTCCCCAACTCTTCTTGTCCATAGGTGTATTTTTGTCCAGTCTCTACCCATACTGCCCACACGCCCTTTCCCTGAGAATTGTCAGTCCACTCCCTTTCTATGCCCCTGATTCGATTCTATTCACCTTTTTATTCTGTTCATCAGATTTTTTATTTACTTGATTTTTAGATTCACTTGTTAGATATGTATTTGTTGTCACTTTGTTGTTCATGTGCTAGATAATCTTAACATAAAGTTCTTTAATCCTCTGAAATATCTTATTAAAATAACATTACATGGAAAAGTGCTTTGGAAGCACTTTTATATATAACTAGAGGCTGGGTGCACGAGATTCATGCAATTGAGATGGGAGAGTTCCTTAATATGGCCTGCGCCCTCTCGCAATCTGGGAGCCCTTGGGGGATGTCCAACTGACGGCTTAGGCCTGCTCCTCACTCTCCTTAGCACCTCCAAGGAGGCGGGAGAGGCTCCTGCCACCACCTGTGAGCCTGGCTTCTGAGCTTCTGGCTGAGCAGCACTCCCACACCAGGAGGCAACTGCTGCAATGAACGTCTGCCCCCTGGTGGTCAGTGTGTGTCATAGCAATCGGCTGTTCCACCATTCTGTCTGCCTATTAGCCTTTTATTATATAGGATAGTGTGCCAAAAAATGTATACACACACTTTGAATAATTATAAAGGCAATGTTTATTAAAAATACATTTCATTTTCATGTTATAGCTATACATTTTGGGGGATACTACATATATGAATTCATCCTATATAATTCATCCCAAGGAGCAGGCCTAAGCCGTCAGTTGGACATCCCCCAAGGGCTCCTGGATTACAAAGGGGCACAGGCCAGGCTGACGGGATTCTCCCCTTCCCCCCCCCCCCCCCCCCAGTGTACAGATTTCATGAACCCAGCCTCTAATATCCTATATAATAAAAGAGAAACATGCAAATTAGCTGTCCCGCTGCTATGCACAAGCCATGCCCATCAGCCAATCAGGAGCAAGTATGCAAATTAACCCAACTAAGGCGGTGGCAACCATGGAGCTGGAGTGAGCAGGAGGCTTGGGTTGCCCCCGGCTATGGAGGCAGCCAAACTTCCCACCTGCCCTGGGCGACCCTGAGCTCTGCTCAAGGCTACAAAGTTTCAATTATAGAAGATAAATAAATCCCAGGGGGGAAAAAAGAGAAAAAGGAGAGGCTGGGAGTTTGGGTTGCCGGGGAGTGGGGGGGGGGGTGGTCAGCCTGAAAACAGCCATCAGCCCCTCACCCCAGGCTGGCCAGGCACCCCAGCGGGTACCCCCACCCCTGATCCGGGACATCCTTCAGGGCAAACCAGCTGGACCCACCTGTGCACCAGGCCTCTTGTCCTTCCTTCCTATATAATAAAAGGGTCATAGGCAAATTGATCCTAATAGCAGAATGACTAGGAATGTATGGTCACTATGACACATACCACCAGGGGGCAGACGCTCAATGCAAAAGCTGCCCCCAGGTGGTCAGTGTACTCCCACAGGGGGAGTTCTGCTCAGCCACAAGCCAGGCTGACTGCTGCCAGCACAGCAGTAGTGGTGGGAGCCTCTCCCGCCTCCTCAGCCGCGCTAAGGATGTCCGACTGCAGCTTAGACCTACTACCTGCTAGCAAGTGGACATCCCCCAAGGGCTCCCGTGCTGTCAAAGGGATGTCTGACTGCCAGCTTAGGCCCAATCCCCTGGGAAGGAGGCCTAAGCCAGTAGGTGGACATCCTCTGAGGGGTCCCAGACTGGGAGAGGGCTCAGGCTGTGCTGAGGGACCCCCTCCTCCCCCCCCCCCAAGTGCACAAATTTTTGTGCACCTGGCCTTTAGTATATATATTAAAAGCCTAATACACTAAGTGTCCCGTCGTCCAGTTGTCCTTCCAACCAATCAAAGCATAATATGCTAGTGATATGCTAAGGCTGCTCAACCACTTGCTATGATGTGCACTGACCACCAGGGGGCAGACCTCTGACCAGTAGGTTAGCTTGCTGCTGGAGTCTAGCTGATCAGGACTGAATGAGATGGGCTGGACACACCCTGGAGCCTTCCCTTGCTGGCCAACCTGCGTTCCTCCCTAGCTCTGACCATGCACCAGTGGGGTCCCTCAGCCTAGCCTGTGCCCTCTCGCAATCGGGCTGAGGGACCTCCATCCCAAGTGCATGAATTTCATGTACTGGGTCTCTGATATAATTTAAGTGAAGCCACATCAAAATCATATTGTTAGATTTGATACTTTAATGTAATATTATTTGACTAGAGCCATCTTGAATATAGGAAACATTTTTAAAAGAGAATTTTAAGTTTTATTCATATAAATGAACATATATGAAATGTAATAGATTTTTCTATGCTTTCTCTTGCTTTGTATCATTCTGTGATTTTCATTTTTACTCTGATTTGCTTTCTCATTTTAGAAACTTGTCAAAACTGGAGAAAATAATTGGTCTCTACCCGAACTGGTACATGCTGTGGTCCTACTGGCACATTATCATGCTTTGGCAAGCTTTGTTTTTGGTAGTGGCATCAATCCAGAGAGAGATCCAGAAATCTCCAATGGATTCAGGCTAATATCGGTCAACAATTTCTGTGTTTGTGACCTCGCTAATGACAACAATATAGAGAATGCATCCCTTACAGGCAACAACTTTGGGGTCAGTTTTCTCCTCTCCTTATTGTTTTGCCTTCATAATTCCTAAAATTAAAAATATCTAGAGGGCCCAGCTAGTGTTACTCAGTGGTTGAGTATCGATCCATGAACCAAGAGGTTACTGGTTCAGTTCCCAGTCAGAACACGTGCCTGGGTTGTGGGCTCGATTCCCAGTAGGTGGTGTGTAGGAGGCAGCCAGTCAATGCTGTTTCTCTCATATCAATGTTTCTAACTCTATCCCTATCCCTTCCTTTCTCTCTAAAAATCAGTAAAAACATTTAAAAAATCTACAGAGAATTTATTCTCTGATTAAATAGAATATATACATTTGACATATTTTAGCATAATTTTTACTTTAAAAATGTAACCTGTACCTGAAATTCTGAGTTGTCTTAGAAGTTTTTACAATAGATAGATATTATTATAAATCATAAAAACTAAAACAAGGCTGCATTCCAGTGATCCTAGGCTTTTAATGTTAGACTCTTTGAACAGCATATCCTAGAATAGTTTATCTTTGGTGCATAAGGTGCTGGACCAACCAATAGAAATATATCTTATGACAGAAAAATGAAAGAATTTGAAGCAGCCTCACTTTAAAAAATAAACCATAATGCAATTTAATATATACCAAATGCTAGAATTCTAGATCAAATGTATCTCTAAACTTTCTACTGGTATATTTTATAATGGGTAAAAACATCATATTTCTGAAAATGTATGAAGCTGAGATATAATTTTCTTTGGAGTAGGTGGAAGTCTCACTCAGGAACTTAATAATAGTACTGATGCCTCTGTACATCACAAGGTGACTGTGGGAGGTGAAGATGTTTACTGAAACCACTTCTAATATTAATAACACCATCATCTTACCTGTCTCCAGATTGTAGGTTCCCTAAGTGAGCTGGAGGCCTTAATGGAAAGAATGAAAAGGCTTCAAGAAGAAAGGGAAGATGGAGACACATCTCAGGAAGAAATGACCACTCGTTTTGAGAAGGAGACGAAAGAAAGTCTTTTCGTTGTCTCTGGAGATACTTTTCATTCATTTCCTCATTCAGGTGCCTTTTTCCCCCACTATCTTTTAGACCACCTTCAGTGTTTTCCATGTGGAATTTTAAAAATGATTGTGCTACCACATTCCTTATATTTCTTTCTCGTCCTCTGCATTATAGATGGTATACCTGACACTATTGCTTCCTCTATTATGTTGGTGCATCTCTGAATATATTTCAGATCCAGTTGGGAGGAACACCCAACTTTGTACTCCATACTCTATCCTGGATAAAGTATAATTCAAAGCAGACCAGTTGCTTATAAAATTAGATAGAAATATTTAATTCAACCTACTTTTGTGATTTTTTTTTCATGATCAGTGAAATCCTGTTTCAATAGATATAATTTTTTAAAAATATCTCTGCCTTTTTTGGGGGTGGACAGTGTGTAGGAGGACTATTCTCACACTGCTGCTTTTCCAGGTTAGTTTAAAATTACATTGCACTTGCATTTGCATTTCTTTGGAGTAATCTTTGGAATTTATAAAAATGTATTATTTGGGTTATTTTCTTAGGTTGAATTTGGAGGAATTTATTCCATACTTAAAGCTAGGCTTCTTTGCTGTAGTCTTAAAAACACATTTTTATCTAATACTCTAAGAGACTTTGAAAAAGGAGGGAAACTTCAATTATGACTAAAAAAGATATTAAATACCATGTAGTAAATGTTATTAAGATAGCATAGACTCAGTAGAAAGCTTAAATCCTTCAAAGTCATCCATCTACATAACATTTATTGTTAAATAGAGTTCCATTTTGGTTTAAAAGGCCGCTTCAAAATGACTAGGCTCAAGGCTAGTCAGTCTCATAAGCTCCGAGAGTAATCAGTTTGCCCATATTTGTTAACTTTAAACATAGCATCAACCAATAGCTCTCAGAAATTTTACCAGGAAAACTAAGAATTCCTTTTATCATTTCTCGTGATTATCTTTTTTTAATGAAGATTTTATCTTCAGAGTTGAGTATATTAAGTACTAGTTTCTCAGAGCTTCTAATCAGTATGAAATCCCCCCCCCAAAAGGAAACCTGGTGTTTTAGTTATTTAATATTCGCTCTACAAACATTCACTGAGTACCCCATATGCTCTCAGCACTGTGGCAGATAGATTTTCAGCCTACATGAGGCATGGTTCCTGCTTTCAGAGAGCTATCATTGCTGGTAGGCAAGAGAAGTAATGACAATGCAGAGTGGAATGCGGAAGGTTTGTGAGCCCAGAAGAGGACCCTGAACCCAGCTTTAATGGGGGAGGAGTGTGGACAGAAGGGGTGCCCAGAAGGTGACTTTCTCCAACCATCTGGCTCTAAACTGAGTCTTAGATCTTGAGTTCAGGGATGTCAGGCAGTGGCTGGGGAACAGGGGAGTTGGTGTAAACAGCATCCAGCCTGAGCCAAGGCACGATGGTAAGGAAATAGGATGCTTGCTTCAGGAACAAATGGCCGTGTTGTTAGGACATAAGTCATGAGATAGGTAATGCGACAAGGAGCTGGGTAGATGGACAGGGGTCTTATCTTGGTGACTGATCTTTCTAACCTTAAGGGAACAGATAAGCTGCCTTAGTTTGGACATTTGGAGTCCCTATGTGTATACAACATCCAGTCTAGGGATGTCTGCACAGTGCTTCTCAAGCTTTACTGTGTGTGCATGTGAGTCATTGGGGAATCTGGCTGGAGCGCAGTCCGTCTGGGCTAGTACGGGATAGGCCACACTTTCTGTCACAGCTCCAAGTTGGACTAATGCTAGTCTGCAAGCACACTGGGAGTGGTAGTGTGACGATCAGGAGAGGGCTTTTAGCTCAAGAAAAAGTTTTGGAAGTTTTCAGCATATAATTAGGGCTAAAATCAACATAATTATAAAAACCATCCAGGTAGAACAAATGGGACAACAAAAAATAATGAGCCTAGGGCCCTGCCTGAGTGCTCAGCTGGTGGGAGCGTAGTCTCATACACCAAAAGGTCGATGTCTCTCCCTCTTTCTCCTCCTCTCCTCCCTACCCCTCGTCCTTCTTCCCACCCTTTCTCTCTCTCTCAAATCAATTTTAAAAAATTATTATAATAGTAATAATGAGCCTAGAGTTAACCTTCCAGGTAAGCCAATATTTTTAAATGTAAATATTTTTATTAAAGTTACTAATATCTGTTTGCTTTTAGTCATTACTTTCTAAGAGCTTCTCTAAGATCACTGGAGTTTAAAATACAGGTTTTTGTTTTCATTTTTTACTACTGAAAATCTTTCCTGGACCCCAGTTTCTATCTTTCCGGACCCTTGAGCAGGACTGCTGCCTTCTAAAATGAATTTTTGACTAGCAAGTCTTAGACCCTAGCCAAAAATTGTGTTCTAATTTTAACAGAAGAGGCTGTATCATTTGTAAATCATTCAAGGAAATAAATCATTTCATTATTTACTTCTAAACATTCCCAGTACTAAATTTGCTGGTCACACAAAGATAAGTTAGAAAAATAACTTCATACACTGGCTAACTGAGTCATTTTTATAAACTTAGCAGAGTTTTAAAATAGAAATTTATTTTTTCCTTTGCAGAATTTCTTAGTTTAAAAAAATTTTTGAAGTAAAAAATTTCTTGGTTTAACCAGTGCGATAAAGCATTCCAGATCCTGTGGGGGAGATTCTAACAATAGATTTCAAGTCTTTTGAAGAAAATAAATACTTAAAGTATTATATGGGGGTGATATTCCATAGCTTCGTAACAGAATTAACTAGCTTTTATTGGGTGTTTATTTGTTTGTTTTCAAGTTAGAAAGGTGTTTCATTACTATAGCATAATGTTTTCTATATTTCATTAATAGTTACTTCTTAGGGGCAGAAGAGTGCAAAATACTATTTTCTTTCAATTCAGACTTTAAAATATTTAGGTAGAATTAAACTGAGAGCTTTAGATTTATTAATTACAGTACTAATTTTAATTTTTTTAAATTTTAACATCTTAAGATAAATTTAGAGAAAAGTTATGTGTGGTTTGCGAGATCTTTGTATTTTTTTTTTCTATAGACAAAATTATCTAGAAAACAGGCCTCATTTGTCTCCTAATTTAAAAATGAATGAATGGGTAGGATACATTCTTATGTTATTTGTTTAGTTACTCTTTATTGTTTAAAGATGTTTAAAAGTCATATGGCAATCCAAAAATGTATATGAGCAAAACAAAGACTAACGTTAAAGTCAAAGGAACCAGGTAAGTAATAGTCCACTCCAGTATTGATTTTTGGCAAACAAAACCATCAGGCTATACAGTGTGGGGGGAAATCACTTCAAGAGAGAAATTGTTTCTCTTACTGTGCTTGGTTTAATTTTATTTTGCACTCCACAAAACTCCTAGCTTTCATTGTGGCCTCAGCAATTGCATTTTTTTTTTTTTTGCTTTATTTTACTGATTGTTATGGGATGCATAAGCTTAACCTCATTGGTAAATGTTAAGAGATAATGCATTGAAAACGCTTTATAAAGCATTTCTATTTACCCCGAATTGAGAAGTGGAGCATAAGGAGGAGACAACAGAGTGGTTGAGAAGTGGACCAGGGCGAGACTTAGATTTCTCTTTAGAGCTGAAAGTCACTTTGAAGCTTCAGACCAATTTCAATGATTTGTTTACAAGTTTTCCACATCATCTTAAACGAATCCACATTGTATTTCTTTCTGACACTCAATACCAACAATAATATTTGTAACTTACACTTGGTTTACTTAATGTCTTAAGTAGATACTTCTTTTACTGTTAATGAAACAAAGAAAAAATAAAAATAGGTACATAGCATAGTACCTGGTATAGAGTTAGTACTCAGCAATGCCAGTCTCATTGGTGTAATAAAGGAATTAGGTAAGAATTTCAATAACATATTTCCTAGGTTAGGTAGTCTGAACTTGATCTTTCTTGCCTTATTATCAAGTACTCCAATTAGTCCCTGCTAATTATCCAAGGAAGGTCAAAACTTGTTGGGAAAGAATACTTATTGTGAGGCTTTTCATGAAATAACAAAGATTAAATAAAGATAATAAAGGTACTAATAGTTTACCAGGTCTTTCAGATGAATTACTATAATTGCACTTGTTTTTTAAGCCTATCAACACTGTCCATTAAGAGTTATAATTTTTTATTATACCATAAAATTGTTTTAACTATTTAATATACATTTATTTATTAAATATTAATTGTATTTAATATTAATTAAAATACTAAGAAAATATTGTCCTTATTGTGGAAGGAGCTAGTTTTTTCATTTTTTAAAATATATGTTTATTTTTTATAACAGAAGATAGTAAATAAAGGCTGTTTATTTCCTTTTAATGGTTAATCAGGGAAAAGCAATTATAAAGATTAACCTAAAGTGAATTAAAAGATAATTATCTTTAAATTGACATGCATTGGGTTTTTACAATTTCTCAGTGGTGAATTTTTAATATTATCAAGAATGCAGAAATTATCTGTCTTATGATGGTATTGTAGTCTTCCTGTCGTCTTCCTTAATGTCACTTTGATAGTATTCCATTCATAATCTCATTAGTATACTGTATACTCCATATGTTGTATACCTTTTCTTTTCATGTGCACAGAAAAGCATATCTTAGGGTAGAACTCAATGAATTTTCCCAAACAGAACTCTCCTGATTAACTGACAGCAAAACAACTAAGAATAATAGTGACTCCTGAAAGTCCGCTTTCCTCCCTAGTGTGTTCCCTACCCAGTCCTTCTTAGATGCCTCTTGGTAAACAAAATGAACTCATTTTCCCTGTGAATCCAGATGAAACACCATCTCTCTAATTTTAATAAAATCTGCCTTAACATTCAGCTCACTTAAAGTGCTCTTTACCTTCACCTTGTCTCTTTCCCCACATCCCACTTCATCCCCAGAGAGATCAAGCATTTTAGCCAGAGGCCTGGCTATCTTCCTTATCTAAATGTGCTACTACTGTTTAGGTATTATAATTTCATCAATTTTTTGACTGAGTAACTATAGTTAAATGCTAAGATGGCCAGGATTTGGTAATGAAATTGTATTTAAAACTTCAGTACTATTTTATTTGCATCTAAGCCAGGTAGTCACTGTTGTCACTTTGGAAATCTTTGGAAAAACTAAAAAGTGGAGGAAAATGGAGAGGTTTCATTGTTCTAACTATGTGGTTTCCCTAACACTAGATTGTTGTTGTTTTTAGATTTTGAGGATGACCTGATTATAACATCTGATGTCTCCCGCTATATTGAAGACCCCGGTTTTGGGTATGAAGACTTTGCTAGACGAGGAGAAGAGCATTTGCCAACATTCCGAGCTCAGGTATGAGATGTCTGTATTTCAGAAAATAAATACTGTTATTTTAACTGTGACATGTTGAAATGTAAATAAATTGACTTCTAAAGAAATTAGTAGATCATTTTGATAGTCTGTAAATCATTTTATTTAATCTTGTTTTCAGCCTAGTTTAATTTGATATCTTAATAGGTAAATTATTATTTCAACATTTTCCCCACTAAGAAGCAAAAGGAAAAAGCTTTCTTCAGTTATGGCATTATTACATTGTAGTTGTATAATATTCATACCATTTTTGGGGAGGAGCATAGCAGAGAAGAAACCCAGTGATGTGTCATATCACATTTATAATAAAAAGACATTTTGTAATACGATCCTAAATCAGTAAGCTAATGGCTTCAGAGTTATCCCCTCCCCACCCCCTAGAAAAACAGTCACCATAATAATGTGACCCCTAAAGAGGGTGCAAATTTGAATTAAAACAAACTCCATTGTGCTTATTTCAGATAATCTGCTAACTGTCCATGTCATTGAAAAGCTTTGGTCACACAGGAACAGTCCAAGATCTTCTGGGGTTTTTCTAGATAAGGGCGTAGTTTGCATAGCACTTGACCACAGGAAGTAGCCAGTTTATCACTGACATGCTAAAATGTGAATCTCACTGAGGAAATAGCATGGCACTCCAATCTACAAACTGATGTGAAGGCTTTTTAACAAAGCTGCAAGCTTAGAAATAAATTTGGAATATCTTCACTTACTTGCTTAAGTAGTTATAGTTAATAAAAACCTAGAGTTTACTTAAATGAAGAATGCTCATTTTGTAAGTGTATACATTTTACTCTTTTAGGACTATACCTGGGAAAACCATGGGTTCTCCCTGGTGAACAGACTTTATTCTGACATTGGACATCTTCTTGATGAAAAGTTTCGCATGGTCTACAGTCTCACCTATAACACTATGGCCACCCACGAAGATGTCGATACAACCATGCTGCGCAGAGCTTTATTTAACTATGTCCACTGTATGTTTGGAATCAGGTATGCTCATTGTAGAGACCAGTTTATACATTTCTAAAAGAAAATTCTGACACTAGCTTTACTCCTGTTCTGTTTAGGAGTATTATTTTGGGGAGAAAATATTATATGTGGACTTCTGATTTTGGAAAATTCCATTTTATAGAAAAACATTTTTCTATGGTTAACTGTTGTGAATATTAATATGCATATGTAAATACAGTAGTAATAATTTACTAACGAGGGCGGAAAAATATCAGGAATCATTGGAGATAGGATAAAATCAGACTCAGTTTGATAATCCTTCCTGGAATAGTAAAAAACCATATTGTATTCCTTTAGATCACTTTAATAAATGCTGGTTTGTTAGTTAGTTATTTTGAATGAATGATAATTAGGGTATAAATAAAATTAGGCTAGATTCTTCTCTCATAAAGCTTGCATAAGTTCACATAAAAACACTGAAAGAAAACTGTCAATTACATTAATAGCCTCTAAATTTTTTAAAGATTAGCAATTGAGAGGACAGTGAATAAATGAAATTGAATAGTCTAATCATGGTGTGATCAGGAAAGCTTTCTTCTTTTTAATGTGCCCTTTTGAGCTATTTTTTGAGGCTTTTATGGAGATAGATTTGTAGAAAGAGAAATTCCCAGATGTGGATGCATTCAGTTTGACTCTGTGCTATGTTCTTTCTGATAGAGTATCAGAAAGTCTCTGTGAAATAGAATTAGAATTTAAGTGAAATAGTTTCTCTAATTTTAATGTAAAAAAAAAAAAATTTCCTGAAAAATCAACATTCTACCTAGAAGACACTATTACGATGATAAATAGTAATTGCTGTTTACCCAACTTACCATCCTAGATAGTAAGTTATCATAGAATCATTACATCTTAAGACATATTATACCTACCTAATTAACAAAAATAAGCAGCAGTAGAATTTAATTCAGTTGTGATAAATGTTTATTCATGACAATAATAACAAATGTTATGGTGACTTTATCTCTGAGATGCTACTAAGTAAAGCTTATATAAAATCCTTAAGATACTATTTTTTAAGCATTGTGTTTGGGTTAAATATTAACTGAAAATATAAACCAGAAATTCTACAAACCTCCACTATTGCATTTACCCTCCTGTCTGCCCCTTGCCTACTTCGTCTGGCTCCTCTCTCTTATGTGGATGAACTGTCTATGCTCCTGTGCCCTTGGGCATGAAGTCCCATCTCCTCTCTTTTTAAGACCTTTATTCTAGCAATCTCCCTTCTACTGCATGATCACCTTTACTCTCACTATTGGATCTTTCCCAACTGTATATAAACATGCATTTCTCTCATCTGTAAACAGATTCTTTTTTTAAATACTAGAGGCCCAGTGCATGAAATTCCTGGATGGGTAGGGTCCCTAGGCCTGGCTGGCAATCAGGGCTGTCCTGGCCAGGGCTTCCTTTCCCCTGCTGCCAGCTGCCAGCCAGGGCCTTCCTTAGTTCTGTGCCACCTCCTGGTGGTCAGCACACATCATAGTGAGCAGTCAAACTCCCAGTTGATTGAACTCCTAGTCAGTCAAACTCCTGAGGGGAAAATTTGCATATTAGCCTTTTATTATATAGGATGATTTTATTGATTTTTAGAGAGAGGAAGAGAAAGAGATAGAGATAGAAACGTGGATGAGAGGGAAACAGCATTGATCTGCTGCCTTCTGCACATCCCCTACTGGGGATCAAGCTTGCAACCCAGGCGTGTGCCCTGACCGGGAATTGAACCAGTAACTTCTTGGTTCCTGGTTCTACACTCAACCACTGAATCACACTGGCTCAGCTAAACAGATTCTTTTTCTTCATCCTGCTTTTCCCTCTGACTATTGCCTCATTTTTCTGCTCCTGTGCACAGCAAATCTCTTTGGTAGTATATTTATTATCACCATTTTCTTAATTCTCATTCTCTCTTGAAACCACTATCTTACTGAGGTTGCCAGTGACCTCTGTACATGCTACTTCGGTGGCCAGTTTCCAGTTATCATCTTATTTGAGTCATTACTCCTTCTTCCCTGAAACACTTGACTCCTCCTTAGGGCTTTATACATGCTCCTGGTTTTTGCTGAGATGTTGACCTCTCAGAGAGGCCTTCCTATCTAAAATCACAGTTCCTCTCCTCCTCGTCCCCAGTTTCCCTTTATCTCCATAGCAGTTCTCACCGTCTAACATACTACATTTACCTTTTTAATGTTTTTTCTCCAATAGAATTTACATTCTACAAAACTGTGGGTTTATGTCTATTTTGTTCATTTGCGTATTACCAGTGCCTAGAAGAGTACATGGAAAGCACATGGCACATAATAGGCACTCAATAAATATTTTAGATGAATTTAATTAATGAGCTTTTGGTATTTAATTACCGGACAATAAATGTCTCTTTTACAGCTTTAGAAATCAAAACTTTTGATTTTGTCATTATAAAGTTGTTGTCATTACTCATAGGTATGATGACTATGATTACGGAGAAGTTAATCAATTACTTGAACGAAGCCTGAAGGTTTACATTAAGACAGTGACCTGCTATCCTGAGAGAACTACCAAGCGCATGTATGATAGTTACTGGCGTCAGTTCAAACACTCAGAAAAGGTGTGTTTTTCATGACTAAACATTATACTATAGATAGATGTTCAATATAAGAAGTGATGATTATGAAAATATTAATAAATTAGTGCCATTATAGAAATGGAAGTGGCATAATCTAGCCAATGTTTGTTTTTTTAATATATTTTTAGCCCTAGTCTGTTTGTTCGGTGGATAGAGCGATGGCCTTCGGACTGAAGGGTCCCAGGTTCAATTCCAGTCAAGGGCACATACCCCGGTTGGGAGCTTGATCCCTGAAGAAGGAAGAGGGAGAGAGAGAGAGAGAGAGAAACATCAATGATGAGAGAGAATTATTGATTGGCTGCCCCCTGCACGCCCTCTACCAGGGATCGAGCCTGCAACCTGGACATGTGCCTTGACCCGAAATCAAGCCGCTGACCTCTCGGTGCATAGGATGATGCTCGATTCACTAACAGTTTGCTTGTGAGTTTCACATTATGTGCATGTATAGCAATGCCCAGGCCTGTATGTTTGTAAATGAGTCTATACACAAGAAAAACCTTTGTGAATGTCTCTCTATGAAAAAAGTTTATAATGGTCATTAAATTGATAACATTTTCATTTCCAGGTTCACGTCAATTTACTGTTAATGGAAGCACGGATGCAGGCTGAACTTCTGTATGCTCTTCGTGCCATAACTCGGCATTTGACCTGAAGACTCTCCCAGGGAAAATGTCAGATGTGTGTAAAGACCTTTTCACATAAGATATATACATCAGAAGCTGTTTGTGATGTAGCATCAAAAGTTATTCAATTTTCTGTGTCAAAGTTTAGCCGTTTTTGGGGGCGGCTGTAATGTGCAATGATGTGTTTTCTTTTCCTTGATGCTTCACATTACTAACAATTGCGAAAATAATACTGAGGAGCACTACTTTGCATTGTTTATAGTTGGAGTTTTGGAAACTGATCATAAATCATGAACCTGGTTTGTTAATGCTTAACTTCAGCGCTTTGGGGTTTGTGTGTATGTGTATTTCTCTCCCCACCTTTTTTTGTCGTCGTTAAATAAGGAAAAGCGCTTACAATCTGCTCAAGCAATTGTTTATTCAGATATTGGAATTCAGCAAATAACCTCCTCTGGCCACTCTACTTTTCACGGTGTGTCCAGATTTGGTAGAGGAAAAGCACGTGCTGTTGAACTAAGCTGCTCACAGGACACAGCCCTGTGTCCCCAGGAGATTATTGTCAGGCACTGTTTGTTTTGTTTGTTTGTTTTTGTTTTTTTACTGCTATTGGCGATAACGTGAAATGTGATACAGCCATTGTCCATAATTTAATGTGAAATTAATCATGATGAATTCTATAGCATGCTACTGAAATGCCAAATTCAGCTATTTTCTTTCTCTTCTGAAAGAGAAGTTTCAGTTTTCCATATCAGATGTGTATATTAAAAGTGGAATTATGCACAATCCTTCCTATCACTGACAGTAATCCTCCGTCATCTTCAGTCATCAGTGCTCACAGTGCTGCTTGTAGTTCATTTAGTTGGCACATGTAAGCTTGTACCCACACTAGGCTGACCAAAAATTTTCTTTGCACATTTTTCTTTTCTCATAGTGTTTTCTATATTGCAGTAAGCAAAAGAAGGTTACTATACCTATATTTTTTTCCTGTTAGGTTTTTAGAACTTATTTTCCATGATTTTTCTTATAATAGGTTAAACGGTTTATTATTCAAAGGTAAAAATTGTGTTTTTATGCATTAATGTGAATGAACAACAACAACAAAAAGAGTGCAATATGTTAAAAGAACATACTAAACTTCCCCCTATTATGTCACTGCAGAAGTGTCCTTTAAGACAGAGCCATAAAGAAATTTGGTTCAGATTTCTTTATTGCACAAGGCTTTCCCCTTACTGGGGTTGAAGGTGTTCCTTTCATAAAGCCAAAGCATCCCCTTCCCCTAAAAAAATCTCATTGGATGACAAGTTTTTAAAAAATGAACAAGTCTTAGGGGAGGAATATAAGTATCCAAAAAGTCACATTTTTGCATTGATTTATGTTGCTTGATCAGACTATCTTCACAGAGCACAACATTATGTGTTTATAGCTTTAATTTGTGTTACGTTAATGAACCAGCGAAGTGCCTAAAGAGATGCTGACAGCCATCCAGTGGGACACAACTGCACGGCTCAAACACTTTGTGGTTAATTAATGGTGACTTGAATTGTACACCAACATGTTAATTTTTTAAAAGCAGATCAATTTTTTCCTAGTAAATAATAGTAAATAGTTAGATTTTTTTGTTAGATTTTCCACAAAGATTTCATTTTAGATTTATTTGTTATATAGGACTTACTTTTTTCCCCCTCTCTCATGAAAGAATAGTGCGCTAGTGTTTTGTTTAATGATTTCCCCCTTCCATTTATCATCCTTTTCTGGTACAATGCAGTAGCTTGCTTTCTTTTAGATTTTGTTCCAGATGAGAAAATAGAAAGATGACTGTGAGCCTAGTAACGTAAGGCAGTTCTGCATTTTTGAATTCCAGGATCTTCTTTGAAAACTTCCATGTGAGGAAAAAATTATGAATTTTTTAAAGACGAGGGTGGTTTATTTAAAGAGATTACTCAAAGAACTTGTGCCAGGTTTCTCCTGTTTTGTTTATTGATATGCCATATATTGGCTTTATTCAATATCACATTATATAGATATGTGTTTAAAAAGTATATAGGAGAACGGCAAAACCCAAACAACAACATAAATGTCCATTTAACTTCCCAAACTTTAGAAAACTTTCAGGTTGAGGCTCTCTTTTATTCTTCACATTTGTTTTTTAATAGGAGTCCTTCAGTTACTAGCCCTATGTTTGTGCAGGAGACTTCTATTACAAGAGGAAAATGATTTTTTAAATATATATTTTATTGATCTTTTACAGAGAGGAAGGGAGAGGGAGAGTTAGAAACATTGATAAGAGAGAAACATTGATCAGCTGCCTCCTGCACGCCCCCTACTGGGAATGTGCTCACAACCAAGGCACATGCCCTTGACCGGAATCGAACCTGCGACCGTTGAGTCCGCAGGCTGACGCTCTATCCACGGAGCCAAACCGGTCAGGGCGGAGAATGATTTTTATATATTGAAAAGGAGGAGAAATTCTCACAGAACACCATATGAGCTTTTAGACCAAAAGAGGAAACAAGGCTTAAGTAACTAAAATGGCCACTTCATTTTTATTTTTTGCTTTTTTCCCTCAGAAATGTAAGTAGTTGGAGTTTGGGTTACAGAAATTTAGTGCCTTTACTAGATCTCTTTCCTAGCAAGTTTTCTTTCCAGCTCAGCATTGATCCATTTCATCAGTAGTCAGGAAAGTAAGTTGGCTTGGAACTGTAAACAGAAACAAAACAATCTATTTATGAACCTCAGTGAACCAGCCTAGAGAAGGTAACCTCTGGAGGGGTGCGTAATTAAGCACCTACTCAGACGCATGCGCAGCATTTCAGGTTGTGGATACCATTTTACAGCAAGCCTGCTGTGGACTTTATCTAATGCAGACTTGAAATTCCGATGCGGTTTTCCAGGGTGGTATTTTTTTCAGAGTATTGAATTTACTATGTAGTAATTTATAGTATAGCTTTTTATATTAAAATGTGATATTTTTTAAAGAGCTATCTGGTTCAATTGGTGAAGTGATGTGGTTATACGAGACGCTAACCTATCCCATGGGCTCACATTGTGCCAAACTTTAAATGTGCAAGTGTACGTGAAAAAGAAGCACATGCGAATGTGAATTCTCTACCTTCTTAGCTTATTATGTTAAAGTTAGTTTAGTCACCCACTGATGTAAACACTTGATCAATGTCGATTTACTTTGAATTTTAAGTTTTCCAGCTTCTGTTTCAATTCTTTCTTTCTCAGATCCCCTTAAGAAAGATCTAAATACTCTGCCATCTGAAAGTGAATCTGTCCCTTAGCCCGATCCCTTGACCACAGGAGTGGCCAGCAGTGGCCTCATGAGATCCTTGAGATTAGGTCTTCTCGGGCAGACTCACAATAAGTTGAGGAAAAGAGGCTTTTGAGACGGGACAACTTAATACCTTCCTCACCTTTTTGAACTAAGTGTATTATCTTAGTCTGGGGTAGGATCTTTGTCTCATTTGGGATACTTTTAAAAATAAGATGGCCAGTGTGGAATCTGGGGCATGGCCTTGGCCTTTAGACATGGCTTCAACCCCCCAATAATAGCCAAGCTTCACAGAGCTGTTTTAGAACAGAGAACTCAGTGTAAGCTTTATATCAACATGCTATTTGAACCAGAACCCCTATTTTAATTGTGTTACAGTCTCCTAAAATTTTTCAGTGCTTCTAAAAGCTAACTAACATTATTTCAGAACTGTTTTTCCTTTTCCACCTTAGGTTTTTTTTATCCAAAACTTAGATTTTTATGCCACAGCAAAACAAAATTAATCAACAAAGACCTATGCTTAAAAATAGTTCTCCACTGTAGTACAGAGTACATGCGTATATGATGGTAACATTCTTTTAAACTCTAAGGAAATTCATCAGGGAGAAATAAATTAGTTTCAGTGCATATTATAAAAATGATCTGCACTGTACTAGTAGAATGAGGTTTTTATGTTCTTTTATGTTGTGTTTAAAGACAACTCTGAATTATTCCTCCAGAAAGCAAGACCTTAAACTCTTTATCTAATAAGACTTTTTCTTTTTATGCAAATAGATAGTCTTACATGGAATAAACTTATGCAACCATAATGTTATATAAATAGTATATGAAATGTGCTTAGGATAATTCAACAGCAAACTGAAAGCCATATGGCTACACTGTTCAGATCAAGTTTTAAGTTCGCTAATCTGTACAATCAGAGCCTATTCTAGGTGGTCGTCGTCATAAACTGTGTTTCCCTGTAACATCTCTCTGGAGACTGAAAATCAAAATAAGTAGTCTTTCCTCGAAGCAGTACTGTAACATGAATGTATTCATTTCAGTCAACAGAACTTACATGCCCCCTGTATGTGAAGCCTGTTTTCATGCTAGTGTGGCTTAGTTAGCAGTGTCTGCTCAGGTGAGACCTAGAACAAAACATCAGGGGTAAAATGGATCATAGAGGTAGAGGTATATGTCAAGGCAGAGCCTGGTGAGGAAGGAAAAGATTTTCAAAGAACACGTGGAACGTAATTCCAAGAGAGTGGCTGTCCTCAGCATCATACACTTATTATAAAGGACATTTCCCATTCTGGGAGTTCCTGCCTGCATTCCCTCCACCCTTCCCACCTGCTTTCTCTTCCTCCAAGTGCCTCAGTGTCTACCTGCTCCCTCTCCTCCCCTTCCCTCAGTCCATCTTGATCTGAATGCCTTGTCACACTACAAACCAAACATCACCAGCCACCTGCTGATAGTCACCAGCATTTACTTTACCAAGTCATTTTTTTCTCCATTGCCCAGCTCCCTCTAAATCCCACAACCATCCAGCTATATTTTGGCTAATCCTTGCCCCAGATGTCCTACCAGATATTACACAGCACCAAATGTAATCCTGTCCATCCCAGACTGTTCCACCTTTCCCAGCTGCCAAAATGTCTTGCTCTCCTCTACCTCATCCCCAAAGAGCCTGTAAATTCAGAGTATCCAACCTTTTTATGGATTCACTCTCTGTTGTTCAGTAATACTACTTCCATAGTTTAAATAAATCATAGAAGATTTTTGCCTTCTAACAAAGTAGGAATCTTTATATTTATACATGATACAGAAAGTGAACTATTTCTACCATGCAGAATTTAGCATTTAACAGGATTTTAAAGTGATTGAATTGCCATTCTAACCTGGATCTGTATTAGGTAATTAGTACTGGTATTAGTCCAAGTTATTTGAATGTGAAGTTAAAGTTCCCTAGGAGTCTAGACGGATCTGTAACCCTTCAGTGAAATGGGGTTTCTGGCATACAGATGGGCAGTGTTTCCGATCATTTGTTTTATTTGATGGTATGTGGGCCTTGAAACACATGTCTAATAGAAGGATATCTGATAAAAGATGGTTGTTAGGTGGTCCTGTTGGATCACGGAAGCCCACTTGATTATAATATGTTTAAAATACCACAAAATAGGCTGTGTGAGAGTTTGACGAAGCTTTCCTGGGTTAGACTAAGCTTCTCACCCTCATGCCGACCCTATTGTTCTCTTGGTGGGAAGTTCCTATGGGATGGAGAGGGAATGCATTGCCGTTGTCATCTGTATTTTCTGGCTGCACTTCAGTACGTCCAGCAGTATCTGTGAGGAGCAGGAAGTGCAGAGGAGGAAGGCGCAACAGTTCTCCCTCTCCCGCCAGTGTGTACTTGGTGTCGTCACAGAGGAAAACTTGTCAGGTTTCTAATATGGGGCAGGTTTATATATAGATAGTTATAGATGGTCGTCTGGCCTGGGGATGAACAAATCACCTGTTTGAAAGTATCAGTTATTATGATCAATGGTGGCATCTGGATGCTGTCCACTCCCATTCATGAGCAACCCAACCTCACAGCAGAGTCTAGTAAATGCCTTTAAGGGCCCAGGAATGAATCAGTGCCTCGCTAAGGAATGAGACAATAATGGAGACTGAAGGAATGGTTTTTATTAAATTGTATGTCATGAAGTATTTGTTCTAGTTTTAAATTCATCATGGTTGCACCACCATGAAGTACAGAATTGAAAAAGGAGATAAGAAGTGGGGGGGGGGGGGAGACTATCTGATTCTTTTCAGTGCTTGTGGGAATTTCTGGAAAAATGAAATGCATATAAAATAGCCTTCAGAACAAACACCCCATTTTATAGCTCATAGGACAGTATCAAACAGTGAGTTTAAATGTGACAAATGAAACTATTGGTATATAACTTTGCAAAAACAGTCTCTTCTCTTCCACCCCTCAATTTAACCTCTTAGAAGCAAATGTATGAATCCTGGTTAGCTAGATGCATCCATCATGACACCGAATGAAATGGATTATACATCTCTTTCTTAATCAGTCTTCACAAATTTTCCAACTGGCTTCTCAGTCTGATAAGGAAGGATCAAAATGTAGACTCAAGGAAACATATCCATTTGTAATATGGAGTCTCTTATCTCCTGTCTGAATTTTACTGCTTCTCTAAAATAAAATGCAAGAGTTAAATGGTACTCTTGTTCCTCAAGGAAAGTTATCCAAACTCTATCTAATGCAGATATTTCCTTTGCATTGCTATATCTTCCCTGGAAAGAAAATACAATTTTTCCCTCTCTATTTCTCTTCACATTTACTCTTCTCAACCTCAGACAGGAGAGACAGAAGAAGCAAACCGCAAGCCAGTGTGGCATCTTTGTGCTACTAGAACAGTGACATCACAGGCACAATCTGAGCAAGGTCAGAAAGGACCCTGTCAGGGCGACATGGAACATGGCCTTGCCACTTGGATTAGCTCCTTCAAACCTGAAAATACCTTTTCTGGTCATGGAAGAACTGGATGTATCCTTTAGCTTATGAAATAGGATTTGAACTTGAAATCTTTTTTTTTTTTAATCCTGATTTTGCAGGGCAGCTACATGATGAATGTATATATTAAGGCTTTGTAGCTGAATTGCACATGAAATCAGATTGCCAACTTCTTGACTTTCAGATTTAGACTTCATTTTATCCTTAAGTTGTGAGCGATATATGTAGCATGCTGTGAAATGTCTGTTATAGTTCTTTAACTCATCAGTATTAATACAGAATTATCTTTTGCGTTCCTTGGTACTTTTTATTCCGTGTAATCAGAAGCTGTGATGTTTTGCCTTTGTAGTCCTGTGCTTTGTTACTGTAATGTTTTTTTACGAAGCACGTGACTTTGGACTAGCGTGAGGCGGATGATCTTAAGACTGCTATATATGTATCAGTCTCTTACTATATAAGGTTTTTCCATTAGAATAAGCTTTTATCAAATAGATCATTGATGAAATTTAGGATTTACACAATTTGCATTGTCAAATGGCAGTCTTATATTTATAGTTTCAATTCCAAAAATAGCAAACTTGATAAACAGCCACTTTAAACATGTTCTGGTGAACCAGACCCTGCTGTAGATGTAGTCTGAGGTAGTTACCCATATAAGCCTTCTCCACGGTTATGCCCTCCACATGAGTCAGCAGTTAAGGAGATTATAGAACCCATGAAAGCTTTGTGTATGTATAACTAGGTTTTATTTTTCTTACGTTGCTGATTTTACAACTCTGACTAAAGCTGACCTGAATGGATCAGTGTATGTGTAATATTCTAGTGCTTTAATGCCTTTTTTTGGAGGGATGGGTAATATTATTTGAACAGATGCAGAAGGAACTGTTAGTGAGTCAACACAAACACATTTGAAATAAAGGAACTGTGTATTAACATGTTAACAATTCATAACTGCACTTTTTATGACATTTTGAAAATCTATTTATAGGTACAGAACAATGGGTTTTGTTAAACTGTATCACATTTATACTTGCAAAAATTTATTTCATTGTTATTAGTAGGAATTTTATTGGTTCAATAAAATTGGCAAAACTGAACCCCGATGGTTTGCTCTTTTTTATATATTCATATGCATATTCATACTTCCTTTAGAGTAGCATTCTTGCCTGGGTTTTTTTCTACTTGAGTATAGACATGCATTCTAAAAGACATCAGAATCGTAAGAGTCACTTTTCCCCTTATTTCTTCCCCTTAGTTTCTGACCCACAGTTTTCTCATGACATTTCTTACATTCACTCAATATTACATTCGTAGAGTATTGCAATAGTATAAATTGGGCAAAATATATAGTTATTGTTACCTTTTAAAATATCAGTTGTGAACTCAGCAAGGGACAAATTAACTTCAGTATTATCCCTTGTTACCAAAATAGTAAAAAAGTGATATCATTTTATAGGAAATTGAGATGTAAGAGAACTTTGTTTGCCCAAGAGCTGGCACCTGGAATGGGCTGGGCGAAGATGTGTACTCGTCTTTGTGTTACCGCCTTTCACACTGAACTTCATTACCTCAAGTCAGCCCAAGTGGCTTGCTTAATTATCTAAATGACCATGCTATCAGCATGACATTTACTGCCAGCCAGAAGTTAGATAACTTTCCTCTCTGGCTAACATGCAACTTTTATAACATTTAAAAAATTGATTTCTTTCCCTCCAGTCCTGAATGGGCCCTTTGATTTAGAAGAAGGTTCCACAGGGGAAGGTGCACAGACCAGTGTAGACAAACGGTACCTGTCCGTTTAAAGGCTGACCATTCTTCCGACACGAAGCCTGATGCTAACAAGACTCAGGAAAGCTCGCACCTGCTGCGTGTTGTTTTTAGGACGTTCTGCTGCGTGGTGGAAGTTACAATTCAAAGTCATAGTTTCTTACGCATGTAACTTTCTGTGAGTTAAGAAGAAAGTCAGTCTCAGAGAGACTATCTCTTCTCCCTGGATCTCACATACTTCATGTTTCAAAATGCAGGTGAGCCCAAGCCTTTCCATAGACCTCTTTAAAAGGAACGTGAGGCAAGAATTCTTTTTTTAAAAAATATATTTTATTGATTTTTTACAGAGAGGGATAGTTAGAAACATCGATCAGCCGCCTCCTGCACACTCCCTACTGGGAATGTGCCTGCAACCAAGGTACATGCCCTTGACCGGAATTGAACCTGGGACCCTTGAGTCTGCAGGCCCGGCGCTCTATCCACTGAGCCAAACCGGTTAGGGTAAGGCAAGAATTCTTAATACTCCTTCCTACACTGGCCTGCTCCCAAAATACACATAAATAAATCATCTTTGCATCAAGGTGAAATGCAGAGGACCTGCCTGGTTGCAGTACTTTTCACTTTGGGTTGTGGAGGCGGTGCATGCCTTTCATACCCCACTTTGCAGTCACCATGGCCCCTCTCACTCCCTCCTGTCCTGCTGCAGCCACCAGGCCCATGACGGCTGTGGCCAGGTGTTCACAGGGTCAGTGGGAAAGCACGTTTGGTGGCCCTGACTGCTGTCTGGTTTCCTGTCCTGGGGCTGCTGGAGCCTGGCGGGATGCCAGAGGAAACTGCCTCTGAGCTGAGTGTGCCACCAGCAGTGCAGGGAGTTCATGGCTAACCCCGGGCAGTGACTGATGGAGACAATGCGTGACTGCTTCCTCCTTCCATTTCTCCAGGCCACGATTTGGAGACTCGCCTGGTGGAGTTGAGTACCAGGCCAACTCTGTTGGTCTTCCCTCCTTTCCTATTTCAGCCCCCTTGTCCTGCAGTCCTGCCCCCTAGATCTCAAGTCAGCCTTGGTCTTGGGCTCTGCTCCCCTGGGAGCCCAGGCCAAGATAAGGCAGTACAGGGTAGGGGTTGGAAAGCAGATCCTGGAATGAATTCAAATCTGAATGCCACCATTGTTAACTCCCTGACCTTGAGCAAGTCACTGGATATTGTGGTTCCTTTGTTTCCTCAGCTGTAAAATGCAGGTCACAGCAATAAGGAAGAAGGCAGCCCTTGTCCTTAAGAAGGGGAAGTGTGGGTAAGAAGAGGATAAGATGGATGACATCTGCCAACATAGGAAAGAATAAAGTAATACTTGTAAAATGGGATCATAAAATAGCCATCATTTATCAAGAACCTTCTCAATATTAGGAACTTTAAACACATTATTTTTATTATAATCATCCTGGCTAGTGGGTATTACCCCGATTTTAGACAGTTAAAAGTGTATATAGGCTTAGCAAAATTAAGCAACTGTCTAAGATCAAACAAGTCAATGGTTGAACTGTTCTCAAGATTTGTGTGGCTTTAATACTCTTTCCTCACTGCCAAGTAAATAAGGAAGTAGTGCACTGTATTTGCTGTTACCAGTGACAGCTTTTAAAACAGGTAATAAACAGGGACCTACAGAATAGCTAAGATTTGGATTTGCAGAGACAGAGGAACAAGACATTTAGGCAGAGAGGACAGATGGAGGAAACCCCCCCAGAATAGTGCGGATGTGTACGACTTACATTAGGACGTAACTTTGGAAAGTGTTGTTTGGTCAGACTGTGCAGGGTCTGGAAGGTTAGGCTAAACCACTTGATTTATTTGGAAAAGATGGAAGCCACTTTCAATGGGGTTTTTTACCACCGGGATGGCTGAGCCCCTTGCTAACTGGAGTCTGACTAGAATTCCAGGGCGGGAGAGGAGCAGGGTCTGTAAGGTAACTGGGAAGCCTGCTTTGGGAAGTGTTGTGAACATCTGAAATAATCTGAGTACTGTCACACACATCCTTGACGATGCAGACCAGGCTCTGCTTGGGAAAGCAGACTACTGACATAACAAGGCCTTCCCTTCCCACTATGTGCACTCATCCCCCCCACCCCCACCCCCATGCCCAGGGCCAAGAAGAAAGCCTTCAGAACATTGTGCTAACTACACTTCACCTGAACGAATCAAAGTTAGG
Source organism: Murina feae (assembly GCA_004026665.1). NCBI lineage: Eukaryota > Metazoa > Chordata > Mammalia > Chiroptera > Vespertilionidae > Murina > Murina feae. The sequence goes on along the minus strand of PVJC01006774.1, from coordinate 11,689 downwards.
TGATGGATGTGGTCAATTGTTTGCATAAGAGGCATCAATTACTGTCCTCCCTGCAGCCACACCCTTTGGACTGTAACTTAAACAACTTCCCTCATCCAAAGGTGAGTCTGTTTCTCCGCTTTTTGAATATGGGTTCGTCCTGTGACTCGCATTGCAGACCTGCGCTTTAAGAGCCCACGCAAGCTTCCGCTCTAGCATCCTGCCACGCCGGGCTAGCCTGCTGCAGGACCAGCCAACTGGTTAAGCTGAGTTGCCCCAGGTATTCTGGCCAAGGCCTCAGGGAAAGTCCACCTAAGATTGGTCAATTCAGCAGACCTGTAACCGATGCTGACTCATAGGAGTGCCTCTCCAAGCCCAGATCAGAGCAGCAGAATCACCCAGCCCACCCACAGGCTGCTGAGAAAAATTCCCTGTTTATTGTGCACCACTGAGGTTTTATGATTGTACGTTACAAAGCATTATTGTGGCAATAGATAACTGACATGCTGTAATGCTGCAGGTGGCTGGCACTTCATAAGAATTGGGATTGGGAAATTTCTTCCTTATATCACAGTCTATTAAGGATAGCATTGAAGGGGGAGGTAGAAGAGGGTATGGAAGGATAAATAGGAGACTTGAATTGGGGTGATGAACACACAATACAATATACAGATGATGTAGTAGATTGATATACCTGAAACATATAGAATTTTATTAACTAACAAGTAGCCTGGTGCACAAAATTTGTGCATGGGGGGGGGGATCCCTCAGCCTGGCCTGCACCCTCTCCAATATGGGACCCCTTGGGGGATGTCTGACTGCCAGTTTAGGCTAAGGTGACCAGATTTTAACATTGGTAAAGCGGGACACCATTTATCAGGGGGTTCTTTTACTATTATTATTATTACTTAAAATATTACAAAGAGTAGTACATATGTCTCTTTTTTTCCCCCCTTGACCTTCCCCCATCCTCCCCTACCCCAACCGGAGGGTGCTTGAGTAAAAATTTGGAGCAACAAAAATTTTCATAGAACACAAAAATAGTATTGTAATATATATATTTTTAATTTCAACGTAAGCACAATTTACAAATATAATAAATAAAAAAAATTATGTATAGTATTATTTTATTCTTCAGCATATTTCTCATTTGAGTGAATTTTTTTAGTAGATTGCTGTCATTGTTTAAAAGGTCATGAAATTTTTCACAAGAATTTGTTAAATTATATTTCACACATAAGATGGCTTTCAAAGTCTCAACACTTAATTGTGATTTTTCTGATGTCCACACTTTATTTACCATAGAAAAAACACGTTCAGTTGTAGCATTAGTTCCTGGTAAGGACAGCGCGTTATTATTTTAATTTTAATCCTATATTTCTTTCTAAATAATAACAATACTAACTTGTATTATTTTTCCTCTGAATTTGCCATAACATAAGTCATAAGTGTCACTTTCAAGGTCGGTGCTAGACTTTTTACTGCCACTATAAAATATAAATAATATAAGTACTGTCTGCTAAATTCAAGAAAATTTATGTATCTATGAAATAAATAAATAAATTACTTACCTAAATTATCTGAATAGCTGATTTGTAATGACATCCCTTGTTTAACTAGCTTACTAGCACGCAGTACGATGTGTATCATCTGAGAGACAGTTACAAAATGTTTTCGTCGTTGCCAATCCCAAATAATGCCATTGTTCATTAAGTCCAAACAATGGTGGTCGAATTCTAACAACTGATCAACAATGCGAACTTTGATAAGCAGTTCTCAATCATTTCTCAACAATTATTTGTTATTATTAAAGTTTAACATTATAAAATTAACAAAAATAATATAAAACCCATATCCTGGCTAAACAGCCACATGGCCTTGGAAAACCGTATATTCCCTTCCCGTTCTCCGGCCGTTCCCTAGCTTGTTGTGCACTCTTTCCAAAAATCGGGACTTTTTTAAAACCCGCGGGACGAGGGACAAATTGTTAAAAATCGAGACTGTCCCGCCAAAAGTGGGATGTCTGGTCACCTTAGTTTAGGCCCAATCCCACAGGGCAGTCAAACACCCCTCTCAAAATCCGGGACCGCTGCCTCCTTACAGCTCACCTGCCTGCCTGCCTGGTTGCCTCTAACCACTCTGCCTGCCGGCCTGCTTGCCCCCAACTGCTCCTCCTGCCTGCTCACCCCCAAATGCCTCCTCTAGCCAGCCTGATTGCCCCCAACTGCCTCCCACCCACCTGATCACCCCCAACTGGCCTCCCCTGCCAGCCTGCTCGCCCCCAACTGCCCCCTCTGCCAGCCCAAAAGACAAGTGGACACAGAAAGTCACCATGGAGTCGGAAATGTAGGAGGCAAGGAAAAGAAATACTTTTCTCCCGATTTTCCATGAAAGTTCTTGCTATGCTTCTATTCCTAACCCAGGCGGCATTTAGACCAATTAATAATTCTCAATCCCTGCACCTAGAATCCCCTGAGGACTTTAAAAATACTGATATCTGAGATCCAACGCCCACCCCCCCTAAGATTCTGATGGGCTCAGTCTAAGGCGCATACAGGCCATTTTGGTTTTGAAAAGCTTTCCTAGTGATTCCAATGCCCAGCACATTTTCGAATCAACGGGCGAAATTCATAACACCTCCCACCAAATAGCTATCTGCCTAACAGCGGGAAGAACTGCAGCCCTGGCTTACCAAACTGACCGGCAGGCCGAATGCAGAGAAGACTGCTGAGGTAGGCAGATATGGAAAGGAGTTCCTCGCGTCTTCTAAAATCACATTATGGCAGAATCAGGGCAGGAAGGTGATCATGGGAACATGGACCCATTTTCCATGACCATGATCCCCCAGGAAAAGAAGTCAAGTGTCCATGCTTGCTGTGAGCAGAACACGTTTGCATAAGGAAGTCATTCTAGATTTCTCTGTGTCTGGCAGCATGTGCACTTAAAAATGTTATATGGGTTACACATTTTTTTTTTTTTTTTGTAACTACTCTTCTCCCAATAACTGTGTGGTAAGAATGCTTGTCTGGTATTTCAGATATTTCTTCAATGCAAGGATCCTGTGTGACATACCATATTCCCATGAAAATAAGACCTAGGGGTTTCTTTAAAAATGAAATGGACTAGTGTAGATTTTGGTGTAAGCTGTGGATCTCGGAATCTTTTCTCTGTGTATCAAAATCTGCAGGGAAGCGTCTTAAAAATAGATGTTCCTGGAAACCACCCAAACTTCCTGACTCAGAGTGGGAGGTGCGGACTCATACAGTTTCCCTTTTTACAGGCTCCCCACACGTGATTTTTGTGTACTCAGCACCGCAGCAATCTCCTTTTCAGACCCAGATATCATTTGGAAGCAGGCCCCACTTGACATTTTCTACATGAACTTAAATCCTCATTGACTGCCTCACCCTCTCTGTTCAGTCTATGACCAAAACCAAAGAAGGTTCACATCTTATTACAGCAGCAAATCAAATGGAATCTAGAAGAAGTTCCCTCAAAGTTGAATTCCCACACTGGCCAGTGTTTCTCAGTGGTTACAGCGTTGGCTCACGCACGGAAGGGTCTCAGATTCAATTCCCAATCAAGGGCACGTTTCTGGGTTGCAGATTCAATCCTTGGTCCTGGTCAGGGCACATGCAAGGGGCAACCAATCGATGTGTTTCTCTCACATCAATGTTTCTCTCTCTCCCTCTCTCACCCGTCCTCCTTTCCATTCTTTCTCTAAAAACCAATGGGAAAAATATATATATCTTCCAGATAGGATTAACACACCAAAAAAATAAAAATAAAAAGATGGCCCTAACCGGTTTGGCTCAATGGATAAAGCGTCGGCCTGCGGACTTAAGGGTTCCAGGTTTGATTCTAGTCAAGGGCATGTACCTTGGTTGCTGGCAGCTGATCGATGTTTCTTTCTCACTGATGTTTCTAACTCTTTATCCCTCTCTCTTCCTCTCTGTAAAAAAATCAATAAAAAATATTTTTTTTAAATTAATAAAATAAAAAGATGGATTTCTCATGGGGAAAATGAACTCCCCATCATACACCTGTTACAAACTACTCCTGACTTGGAAACTACTAAAATGGAATTGCTCAATCAAAAGGCAAAACACTCGATGCTCTTAGTACACATTTCTAGATTGCTATCTGGGGCTGACGGATACTTCTTACAGAGCCGTCTCCAAAAGGAACCCATCTGGGCTGGGACAGGGGCTGGAGTCCATGGGGACTGACTGAGAGGGAAGGAGGTCAACAGAGATGGGTGAGGGTGAGGGTGAGGGCCTCAGATACCCTGAGCTCTAACTTCATGCAGCAGGCGTGGCAGCGAGGAGCCAAGTCAGCCCTATCCCCTCTCTTTCAGCTTTCTGGTGCCCTCATGGAGTGCTAGCTGCTCAGGGTTTTGCCTACCCAAGTTCTCTAAAAGGAACATGTCCCTTCTTATGTAACCGTAGATTCTAACCAACTGCTTTCATTGAGTACCTTCTATAAAAACAGGATTCTGTAACTGGCACTTTTTCTGCTCAATTCTGCCTGTGGCCCCAAAAGGATTTAGGATGTGGCAAAGTGCTCCCATACTCCAAAGTGAAATGACGTCCATGTGCTTAGGACAAGCAGAACCAAAAACAACACAACCTGTTGTGAGCCTTTCCTCAACCCTACTCTTGGCTATAAAAGCCTTGAGGTTGAGCCCTAGCTGGTTGCTCCGTGGTTAGAGTATCTATCTGCAGACTGATGGATCTCAGGTTTGATTCTGGTCAACAGCATGTACCTTGGTTGCAGGCCCCAGTCGGGGCGCATGGGTCTCTATCATGTCGATGTTTCTCTCTCTCTATCTCTCCCACTCCCTTCTAATATCTCTAAAAAAATCAACAGAAAAATATATTCTTAGGTGAGGATTAAAAAAAAAAAAAAAAAGACTTGAAATTGAAGAGGCAGGAAGAGATGATTCAATTAGAAAGAACTGTAGCTTGAACTGCCCTCACTGGCAGGCCAGTCTGGTGGGGAGGGGGCAGGGGGTCAGCAAAAAAAAAGTCTTCCAGCCTTCATCATGGCAAGCAAAGAATGGAGAGGCAACCAGGCTGGCAATATCTTGAAGGGACACTGTCTAAGTGAGATGTCCCCAGCACACGAGCCAGAGAACACACTCCTGCAACAGTCCGCTGTGTGGTCTGGGCTGTGGCTGACAATGGAAGCTCTAGCAAGGGTTTTCAAGTGAGTGTGTGGAGGAAGGGAGGAAGGATACTGACATGATCAGATTTGCATTTCAAGAACATTCTGGCTGGAGCATGAAGAGTGAAGGCGACCAGAATAGAAGTGGGGAGGCTAGTTAATAAGCCAGTCAGGCGAAAGGAGCAGGTGGCGAGGACCAGAATGGAGACTGCAGAGATCATGAGAAGTAGATGGGCTGGGGAAATAAGTAAGAGATAACAGTGACTGGATTTGGGAGGGTAAACAATAAGGAAGTGTCAGGGTGACTCCTAGGCGCCTGGCCTGCCCATGTGGCTGCCCGATGGAGCCATTTACTTCGAGAACAATGGTAAGGGGCCAGGGGCTAGGAAAGAAACCATATGTTTGCCTTGGTCACTGAGAACTTGGGGTGATGCTAAGACATACAGATAAAGATATCAAGTAGGTGGAATGAGGCACGGGTAAGATGGTTTAAGGAGAAGAAGGATGAAGGTAACCAAAGGCCAGCCTTGAAAAACTCACCATTTAAGGCCAGAAGGAGAAAAAGGCACCAAAGTCAAGGAAGGAGGGAGAGAAGGAACGGCCAGAAATGCAGACAAAAGAGCCATGGGCCCCCCTGGCTGCGTAACAGGGAGTAAAACAGGCTTGTCCCCCGCCTGCATGGAGTTTCCAGTTAGGCGGAGGGGCAGTGACATTAAGCGAGAAAGCCATAACATTATAGAACTTAAACTGGAATGAATGTTGCAAAGGGGAAGAGTGAGAATAAGTGAATTGTGGGGTGGGCAGGGTTCCCCGAGTGACATTTCTTTAGAACAGCTAATGCTCTCTGAAGGAACTGTGGCTTGTAGGGTGCCAAAGTGGGGCCTTTGTCCCAGGGTAAATGCCCTGGGACTCCTGGAGATTTCTTTCTTTTCTTCTTCTTCTTCTTCTTTTTTTTTTTTTTTTGCTGTTACATATAAATACATCAGACACAGATCTTTATTAAAAGGACATCTGGGTTCTCATGGGCTTCTGCCCTCTGCTCATCCAGTCATGCAGTTAGAAAACCAGCTTGGGGGACGAAAGGGCCATGTATCGCCTTAGTTTCACTTTTCCAACCCTGCCATTCTGAAAAAGCTCTCTGAGCCTCCCAGGTCCAGGACCATGTCGTCTTAATAGCCCTTCCCAGGCTCGGGGCCTGCTGTAGCTCCTTACCAAGTCCCATGGGCCACCTGGCCATGGCACATATATTCTATTCACCTACCAGTTCCTAAGGCAGATCTGGGGCTGTGCCTGAGAATGTGCATTTCTATCCTCCTCTTCCCTTTTTCGCTCTGAGGGCAGTTACTTACCTTCTCAAAATAGCGCCATCACTTTGCTGACTCTCCCTGTCAAATAGAGGACCCAGAAAGCACTGCCACTGCCAAAAAGGAAAGTGAGGTTCCTCTCTCTCCCCAAATCAACTTATTTGGAATCTTGACTGAAAGTAAACACCACAAGCACACAGAAAAGCGTCCTCCCGCCCCCCGCCCCCAAAAGCCCCTGGTGATTCCTTAAACCCCTGGCACTGAAGACACTAGTCAGGGCACAGAGAACAGGGAAGTGGAGGAGGGGAAGTCCCTGGCGCCTGCGGCCTGCTTCCCCCCTGGAGAACCTTCTTCCCTCCCCAGCTGTTTCCCGGCAGGTGCTGGGGGCCCGCTGACTCAGAGCCTTCCACCAATGAGTGTCCCCAAAAGCAGGTAGTGGACCTGCAGAATGGACCCAGGGCACAAGGACACAGCCAGCCGGGAGAGGGAGGGTAGAGGAGAAGGTATCCCAGGCCCTGGTCCAGTCGGAAGATGTTCGGGCTCTTGTCCAAGTCCTAGAGACCCGCACACCCTGGTCTGCGCTGACCCCTAAGGGAGCCAAGTCCTTGCTCAAAGCAAAGTTACCCCAAAGCGTATCAGGTACCGCTCAGCCCTGCCAAGTAGTCTGCAAAGAAATGCTAACTGGGGCTGCCATGGCAGTCTTTGTGCTGAGGGCACCAGGGGCTCAAATGGCTCTCCTCTGAGGCCTGAGCCTTGGAGATACAGTCTGAGAGTTCCCCACCCAGGCTGCCTGACACACACACCCAGGCTGCCTGACAACACACACCCAGGCTGCCTGACACACACCCAGGCTGCCTGACACACACACCCAGGCTGCCTGACACACACACCCAGGCTGCCTGACACACACACCCAGGCTGCCTGACACACACACCCAGGCTGCCTGACACACACATCCAGGCGGAGAGTGAATGTATTCGCCCAAGGTCCCTGTCAGACTGCTTCATTGGATTCCTTGAATTTCTGTCTTTCAAAGTAAACGGTATGGTATTCACAATCTCATTTAACTAGGCAAATGGGAAGCACTGTTCTAAGGCAGCAGATAGGACACTGTGAGAAAGCACCAGGGCATGGTTAAGAGCTTAGGCTCTGGACTCAGACTCAGGCTCAAATTCCAGTTCTACTGCCTGCGGGCCCCGCCCCCTACTGGCTCAGAGAGGCTGGGCCAATTATGGAACTTCTCTAAGCCTTCCTTCTCTGTCTTACAGAATGGGGACCACAGAACCTGCTTCCCAAGACTGTCTTGAGAATTCAATGAGATGGTGCCCGCAAAGAACTTGATAAATAAAGTAGTAACAGCAGTGCTAATAGTTAAGCTCTCATTTAGTTTGGCAGATACAGTTGAGGTGACTTACGTGAATGAATGAATGACCTATTACAAGGCACCCAAGGCCTTTCCCAGTCTAGCCTGACCCCGCATTTCCAGACTACTGTGTGCTTTTACTCCCTCCCCAATCCAGATACAATCCTTGGCTGTGACCACACTGGACTCTGCTCCTGCTACAGCCACCACCTTCCCTCCTGCCTCTGACCAACACCCTCCCCTAACCCCACCCCAGCCAGATTCACTGGCACCAGCTTTGTCTCCGGAACTCCTACTCATCTTTCAGGTACAAATCAGCTGTCACCTGCTCTTTGTAGCCTCCCCTGCCACATGCAGGCAGTCAGCTGCCCCTCCTCTGGGCTCCCACACACTTCCTCCACACCTTCTAACCGAGAGAGCGGAATAAACACAAGCGCCAAGCACTGTGCTTCAAAGTCCTTTTAACTATTTTTAACTCATTAAATTCTCACAGGAGCCCTATAATGTAGGCTTAGAATAAACCCCATTTTAGGTATGCAAAAAAATGTAAGGCACAGAGAAGCTAAGTAACTTGCCTGATGCCACACAGCCCCTAAGCAAGCAGCAGAGCCAATGCACAAACCAGGCCTTCTGACTCTGCAGGCAGTGCCTCTAACCACTGCACTGCACGACTTCTCCTGGGCACAGGGCCTAGTTCCTCCACCAGGCACGCAAAGCCGGGGACTGTTTCATTCATTCCTGCATCTGCACCCCCAGTTCCCAGCATAGTACCTGGCACACTCCTCCTCCTGCCCCCAGACCCGGAACTATTTAAGAAAAAAACACTAATGCAGTCAGTTTCCCTCATGTATCCTGGTCTCCTTTCCTCTCTGTCCCTGATTTTTTATTAAGAAATTGTGCTCCGAGTCCTGCCCAAGGAGCCTAGTATAGCCTCTTTGAAGCTGATGAACAGAAAGAACTTCAAGTTTATTTAATTTTTTGAAACACATTCCCGCCCGCCATGGAGAAGTGCAGAGACTAGTAATAAAAAGGAGACATATTATTTGTCATGATAACCTTTTCCATAGAAAGGAAGGGACTCCATTTAAAAAGAAAAAGAGGAATAAAAAATTCCAAAGGCAAGGGGCCTTCCGGAAGTTTCCTGCCCTGCCTGGGCAGCTCCTGGGGGCCGCCATGCCGCAGGAGGGAGTCTTGAAGAGGGAGCTCCAGGAAGGCACCGCTGGCTGCAAAGCAGACCCGGATGGCAGCCCAGCCAGCCCAGCCGACCTGCACTCAGCACATCACAGCTGCAGGAGCTGGCGAGGCCAGGACTCCGGAGGAGGGCGGGGACTATTTGAAAAATCTTCGGCGTTAGCAAAACTGAAAGGCTGCCTGGCTGGCTCTCGTCCCTTTCTTTTTCCAAGCTTCGAGTCTAATTCATATATTTCCAGGATCCGTGCCCTTTACCATCAGGAGTGGATCACATCTGGGGCCAACTGGTCCTTTGCTCTGAGTCATCTGTGTTCCTCCAGCCTTTTCCCCCCTTAGAAACAAAAGGTGGGGCTCGGCCAAGATTAGCTGGTATTCCTTTCAAAGCCTCAATCTGGCTCTGTTCAACTCACACAAGAGGAGGCTTTTGAAGGTGCTACAGCTAATTTTCCGACAGAACAATACGTGGTTGAATTGGGGCCAATAAAGAACCAGCATCTTCCAAATCAGCACTGTTAAAAAAAAAAAAAAAAAAAGATTTTTAAGCCAAGGTTTAAATTGTGCTAAAGGCTTCAGATTTTTTTTTTTTTAATGCTTGTAACTAGAATTGGGGGGTGTGGGAGGTTGGTAAGGAAATGTGGGGTGGGGGAAGCACTGGTGGATGATTTTGCTTCCAAACTTCAGTAACTAAGTTCATGTGTGTGTACGATGTTAGCCCTCCTGGTAAGTATACACTGAACACATCTTTATGTCACAACTTACTATAGAATTTGGGGGTATATGACCCATAGTTGCTACCATAGAGTGATTCACCATCACACGGTGCCCCTGCCCTCAGGGAGCTCTGCCTTCACACGCGCGCACACACACACACACACACACAGTCGGGCTCCCACCCAGACACTGCACCTTTTCTTGGCCACTGTTGCCACCTGCAGGATCATTTGGGGTGAGTTCAAGGACGCTGGGTGGCAGCAGATGAAGAGGGTAACAGCAGTGGCAAGTCCTCGGGCTTCACCAGTTGTCAAGAGACTTTATGAGGCACGACCTCATCACCTCTCTAGAGCCCAGACTCCAATATTTAATTAGCTGAGTGACTTTGGGTGAGTCACTTCTTTGAGTCTATTCCATCTCTAAAATAGTACTCGTATCCGTAAGAGTGCCTTGATAGTGATTATGGATGGGTCACTCATTTATTTAGATGTTCACGAAGCACACACCATGTCCCATACAAAGACATGAAAACAATAAGAAGCTCTCCCAGAGGAAATCACAATCTTACAGTGGGGTCACTCAAATCCGTAGGAAATGGTCAATTTGTTGTGACACTTGCTATAACAAAGGTATAAACAAAGTGTCATGTGAACTAAGTGGTGACTCTGGTGCAAGCCCGGAAGGCTTCACAGTAGAAGTGACATATCAGTTGGATTTAGAAAAACATACCGTAGTTCACCAGAAAGTGGAAGCACACCCAGGAGTTGTTCACTGTATACTAAGGTGACCAGACGTCCCGCTTTTGGTGGGACAGTCCCAATTTTTAACAGTTTGTCCCGCGTCCCGCGGGGTTTTTAAAAAAGTCTCGATTACTCTTTGTAATATTTTAAGTAATAATAAAAGAAAAAAGAAAAAAAGAACCCCCAGGTCAATGGTGTGCCGCTTTAAATCTGGTCACCTTACTGTATACACAGGAGGGAAAGGACATTCCAGAGAGAGGAAGCCATGGGTCCAGTGCTTTGATCGAGCTGGCTCTACACAGTCCTCAAGGGGCAACTGCACTTTCAGCTCCTAAGGCAGGCTTGGTAGGAGGGGAGTGTGAGAGGAGAATTTTGCCAACTTCAAAGCAAGTAGGCAGCCACTCACTTTTCTTATAGGAAGGCCAGCCCTGGCAGCAGTCTAGGATGTGAATGTGGGAGAGGAGCTACCAGGTTGGAAAAAGAACATTGGAGTCAGGATCAGGATGTCGGCTTCGGGAGCCAGGCTCTGCTGCCCACTCACCGCGTGACCTTGGCTAAGTTACTCACTCTCTCTAGGCTTCAGGTTCCTCATTTGCAAACGAGGAGAATAATGCCCACCTCCGAGTGCTGCCGGGTACAAGCAAAATCATCAATACAGTGCCTGACACAGACGTGCTCGGAAACGTCAGCCACTGGTATTACTGCGCGATGGGCGCCTTCGGGAAGTTGCTTTCCCTCACCAAGCCTACTTTCCTCACCTGCAAATTCAGAATGCCGTAGCAGTGTGTGCCCAGCATGCACCGGGAATTAATTGTGAAGCTATCATTGTTATGTAAACCCGAGTTATAAATAAGAGTAGGAGTAGAGAATGAGATCATCAAACCTACAGTTTAAAAATATCCTGAGTGTCTATTATTTGTAAGCCATTTTTCACTCTCATCCCTTCGTTTAACTTTTTCTGACAACAGACTTGTAAGGTAGGTATCATGTTTATGTTCATTTCACATGTGATGAAAGGGAGAGTCAGAGAAGTGAGCCTCTTAGCTTAATAGATGTTCTCTCAGCAGGTTCTGTGCATGGAGCCGTGAGCAGGGGAGGATCATGGGAGTTATGGCTGAGCAGAAGGAACGGATGTGATGTGCATATGTTGGCAGCCCAGGCTCTGTCCCACTCACTCTCTCCAGGCTCATATGTATCCTGACAACCCCCCATGTCTTACCTCCAGCCCAGCCCTG
>PVJC01006773.1:0-53706 GCA_004026665.1 Murina feae | reverse complement strand
TTCAGAATTGAGGGTCAGATAAAGAGCTTCACAGACAAGAAAAAGCTAAAAGAGTTCATCACCACCCAACCAGTATTATATGAAATGCTGAAAGGTATCCTTTGAGAAGAGGAAGAAGAAAAAGGAAAGTAAAAATTATGAACAACAAATATATATCTATCAACAAGTGAATCTAAGAATCAAATGAATAAAAATCTGATGAACAGAATAAACTGGTGAACAGAATAGAATCCGAGGCATGGAAATGGAGTGGATGGGCAATTTTCAGGGGTTAAGGGTGTTGGGAGTGCGTGAAGAGAATGGACAATGATCGTACACCTATGGATGAGGACAGTGGGGGGGCAAGGACAGAAGGTGGGGTGGGAACTGGGAGGAGGGGAGCTATGGGGGGAAAAAGGAACAACTGTAATAATCTTACAATAAAGATAAATTAAAAATAAAAAAGAACTGACATGTAGCCTTATTCAAATTTATAAGAGTTTTAAACAGGGGCAAAACAGCTGCTTGATCCCAATGATGGCTGGCCTGGAAGAGAGCCACCCCTTCCCAGGACAGGGTCTCTTTTTTATAGGGGATTGAATAGTAAAACCAAAGGGTGGGGAGTCACCTAGACTACCAGAAAGAATAATGCATTGCTAAGCTGGCAGATAACATCAGGCAGTTATCCTTACTCCATATGTTCATCAACTCTCTTCCTGGGGTCTGACGTTTATCTTTGGGTGGCAGTCCTGCTTTCTGGGTAGTCACCCAAATCTGAGGCTACAGAGAGTTAAATAGTCACAGTAAGTTAAACAGAGAGTCCAACATTTCCCCCACGCTTTTACTGTTGGAGACATGCTGCATCTCTGAGCTCCCCTATGGATATGATATAGGAATTCCACTCCTAGGTTTATATCCAAAAAATAAAAAGCAAAATTCACAGCAGCATTATCTAATCTAATAAAAGAGAAACACGCAAATTGATGTCACTCGCCTACACCCAAGCCATGCCCACCACCCAATCAGAGCGACTATATGCAAATTAACCCAACCAAGATGGTGGACAGCAGCCATGGAGCTGAAGTAAGCAGGAGGCTTGGTTGCCCCGGTGATGGAGGAAGCCAAGCTTCTTGCCTGCCCTGGCTAGCTGTGGCCTATGCTCAAGGCAACAAAGTCTCAATTATAGAAGATAAATAAACCCCAGCTACCTGCTTCCAGCCAGCCTCACTGGGAGCTTGGGTAACTGGGGGCCGTGGCCAGCCTGCAAACAGCCATCAGCCACTTACCCTGGCTGGCCAGGCACCCCAGCAGGACCCCTCTCCCTGAAGGGGATGTGGCCAGTCTGAAAATAGCCCTCATCCCCTCACCCAGGCTGGCCAGGCACCCCAGCGGGACCCCCCACCCTGAAAGGACTATGGCCAGTCTGAAAACGGCCCTCAGCCCCTCACCCAGGCTAGCCAGGAACCCCAGCAGAAACCCCACCCTGATCCGGGATACTCTTCAGGGAAAACCAGCTGGCCCCCACCCATGCACCTGGCCTCTATCCTACATAATAAAATGGTAATATGCAAATTGACCCTAACAGCAGAATGACTGGTCACTATGACACACACTGAGCACCACGGGACAGATGTTCAATGCAGGAGTCAGGCTGATGTCTGCCAGGACAGCGGTGGTAGTGGGAGCCTCTCCCGCCTCCTCAGCAGCGCTAAGGATATCTGACTGCAGCTTAGACCTGCTCCCCACTGGCAAGTGGACATCCCCCAAGGGCTCCTGGCTGCCAGAGGGATGTCTAACTGCCAGCTTAGGCCCGATCCCCAGGGTAGCAGGCCTAAGCCAGCAGGTGGACATCCCCTGAGGGGTCCCAGACTGCGAGAGGGCACAGGCCAGGCTGGGCTGAGGGACCCCCCGAGTGCACAAATTTTTGTGCACCAGGCCTCTAGTTTACAATAAATAACCAAAAGGTGAAAACAACCCAAGTGTCTAACAACAAATAAATGGACACACAAAATGTGGCATATACACACTGAAATACTGTTTAGCCATAAAAAGGAATGAAGCTTTGTGATATATACTACAACATGGATGAACTTGAAAAAATTATGCTTAGTGAATAAGCCAGACACAGAAGGACAAATGTTATATGATTCCACTTATATGAGGAACCTAGAATAAGCAATTTGATAAAGAAAATAGAATATAGAAATAACCAGGGGATGGAGACAGGTAGGATGAAGAGTTATTGTTTAATTGGTACATAGCTTATATTGGGGATGATGAAAAAGTATAGTGGTGATGAGTACACACTGTGAATGTAATTAATGCTGAATTGTGTGCTTATAAGTGGTTAAAATGATGCATACATATTTTGGTATGTATATTTTACTACAAAAATATGTTTTTTATAAAGTGGATGTGAAAGTTGGGAAAGGATTTTGAAATTTCATATAAAGTGACCAGGAAAGAGGTCACTGCAAAGGTGACCTTTAAGGGAAGCCCTAAAGGAGGTGGAGGATCACGTGGCCACCTCCCATAAGGTGGTCCGGCAGAGGGAGTAGTAAGGGCAACAGACTGAAGTGGGGGTGACTGAGTGAGAGGGGGTGAGGTCAGGAGGGAGCAGGCCACAGTTAAGCATTTTGGTTTCTGCTGGGAGGGGGAGCCACGGGAAGGTTTTGAGCAGAGGTACCTGATGCTACTTGAGTTTTAACAACGTTAAAACAAAACATCCCTGGTCACCTGAAAGGCGAGCCAGTTCGGGCTGAGTCTGGTCGGGAGCGCAGTGTTTCCCAGGACGCGCTTCCCCCGTCCGCCACCGTGGGGCAGCAGAGCCGCGCTGAGCACCCCGCTCCGGCGGCCTCGCCCCTCTCTGACCCGGCTCGCAGGTGGTCTAGTTTTTAGGAATCTTAGACGAAAACGCGTCTTGCGTCTGCGCCTCCGCTAGGCCCCTTTTAGGGCCAGTTTCCGGAGGCCTGACCTGGGGCAAGCGATGCCCCGGGGGCCGAACCACGAGATGGGAATGGAGGGAGGCGGAGAAAACTTCGGAAGTAGAATTCCAACTTTTCCTGGGCCTGATTCCCTGGGCTTCCTAACAGGGGTGGAGCGTCCCTTTCAGGAACCTCGCTTTTGTTTTTAAGTCCCATGCAGTATGTGAAAGGCATGGCACTGGCCAGGCAGGCAGCTGGTTAGAGGGTCGTCCCATACCCTCTGATCCCGTAAGGGCAAAATAAGAATCAACCAAAGAATACATAAACAACTGGAACAACAAACCGATGTTATTTCCGTCTCTCTCAAATTAATCAGTGAATTTTAAAAAAGTAAGTGAAAAACACACGAGCACCTCGTCCACCGGGACTCGCTAGTCCCGCCTCGCAGAGTGTATCCAGGCGGGTCCATCGCCAGCCTGGGAGAGGGGAGAGCAGGAACAGGTGCGCACAGGGATCCTGCCCGCCCAACAGGTGAGTCACCCCAGCTGAGTCTCGGCTTTCGTGAGTCACACTCCGCTCGGCTGGGCACGAGCAGAAGGGGGCCGGGCAGGACCCCAGGTCTACACGCGCGCTCCCGGCGGGCGGTAACTCGGTTCCGACCCTAAGGGCCAGCGCGCACCTGGGCCAGCCCACTTCCGGGCAGGGAGGTGGAGGAGCCCCTTCCGCTCGCTGCCCACCCGGTTGCCCAACCCTCTCTTCTCACTCTGTGTACCTGGGCCGATCCATTCCCCAGAGCGCACAGGGGTGGAGTGACTAGGAGAAACACAGTGAGTCAAGCAGGTGTCTCCCCGAAAGCTGGAAGTGTTCTTCATCCACGCCGTTTCCGCTCATTAAATCTCTAGAACTGGGCAGGGAGGGTTTGGAATAGGGACAAAGATCGGAACTGGGAAGGGGAGGAGCATGTACCCCTCCCAGCCTTGGTGCGCGCCGCGCCCCCTACCCTCCGGGTACCCAGCAGGGGACGCGCGGACCGGACGTGCCCAGACGGCCGCGATGGCGCCAGGGGCTGGCGGCCGGAGCCAGGTGCTGGGCTCCTACCCGGGCACCCCGGGTCGGGGCGCGAGCGTCTTTATGTGGCTCTTTCTTGGCACTTTCTGCACAGGTACGGAGAGCGGGGCCCCTGGTGCCGCGGAAGGGCGGGAGGGCATTATAGGAACGGGGTGAATGAAGTTCTGCACCTCCGAGGAGCAGCAGAGCTGGGGGAGGGGAATCGGGAAGACCAGGACCTCCCGATCCCAGGGTCCCCGAGATCCCTGATGTACCGGTGTGCGGGGAATTCCGGGTCGCGTCGGAAGCCGTCCCCCGCCCTTGTTCGGAGATAGCAGGAAGTGAAACTCCGGGGCCGAAAACCCTGGAGCGGCCAGGAGAATGGACTCCTCAAGGGCAGGGGTGAAGGGACCACCCGATCAGCGGGAAAGGCCGGGAAGGAGCCTTGAGCGCACTCGGACATCTCTGCCCTGGGGCGATGGGGAGCGGGCCCTGGAGACCGAGAAACAGTGCCCAGGCTTCTGGTGGGCGTGGGATTGGGGACTTGCCACCCAGGTCCCTCAGGCTCGAAGTGTCTGTGCGTAAGGGTCTGAGAGGATGGACTTCTACAAGGACTTGGTTTGAAACCATCTTCTGCTGGCCAGTTTTCGCTGGATCGGATGTTTGCTTGGGTACGGGCATGGGGAATTTTATCTTTCTGCAAGCACTTTTGGCATGTTTGTTTGAAATGGCTTTGGGTAGGGTGAGATGGGAGTCTGATGGAGACACTGTGGAGCTTTAGCTACTCCATGACAAAGCAATTCAAGCGACTTCAAATTAACCCTCCAATCCACAAAAGTTGGGGTAACTTGGAACAATGGTTTTGAAGTGGGGCCTCCAGCACTTTAGCACTTGCCTGTATGGGCCACAGAGAGGAGCCCTTTCTGTGAGAGAATGGGCAAGGGAAGAGGGGTCTGGGGTGGTTCAGAGGACACACTCTGGGAAGAGAGGTGGCAGAT
Organism: Murina feae; assembly: GCA_004026665.1. Taxonomy (NCBI): domain Eukaryota; kingdom Metazoa; phylum Chordata; class Mammalia; order Chiroptera; family Vespertilionidae; genus Murina; species Murina feae. The sequence goes on along the minus strand of PVJC01006773.1, from coordinate 48,758 downwards.
GTTCCAAGAAATCTGGCCTTCTGACCTTTCACCTGTCACTTCAGCCCCATGGGTCTATAAAATGGGCATGATTATCAGAGCTGCCCCACCATTCCTGAGGATTAAGGAACAGCATGTGCCAGGCTCTCTATAAAGCCATACACTTCTAAATGTCAAGTTGGTGACAAAGGTTATTGCTTATTTCTGCTGAAGCACATTCCAGAATTCAAAGTGGTCCCTACTGACTCTCCTCTTGCCCTCAGCTCCTGCCAGTGCCATCCAAGTGACTGTGTCAGATCCCTACCACGTGGTGATCCTCTTCCAGCCCGTAACCCTGCCCTGCACCTACCAGTTGACCACCACCCCTACAGCACCCATCGTGATCTGGAAGTACAAGTCTTTCTGCCGGGACCGCATCGCTGATGCCTTTTCTCCAGCCAGTGTTGACAACCAGCTCAATGCCCAGCTGGCAGCTGGTAACCCCGGCTACAACCCCTATGTGGAGTGTCAGGACAGTGTGCGCACTGTCAGGGTTGTAGCCACTAAGCAGGGCAATGCTGTGACCCTGGGAGAATACTACCAGGGCCGGAGGATCACCATAACAGGAAGTATGTTGGGTGGGGCAAGGGAGAAGGCAGGGGATAGGGCTGGGGATGGCTTGCGCAGGCTCCCTTGTGTGCAACCTGGAGTCCCCACCTGGAAAGCTCCTTAGCACCAGTGTCTGAAATGACTGACAAAGGAAGGACCCTTCCTTCTATCCATCCATCCATTCCTTTATTCAACAGCAAAGACTTAATGAGCAACCAACAGACACTAGGTGATGTTTGGTGTCTTGGAAATACAGCAGTAAAGAAAATTATTAAATTCTTTCCCTTGCGGAGCTCGCAATCCAGTGAGGGAGACAAGAGAAATACAACACATACTATCAAGTGCTTTGAAATAACGAAGAGTGGGTAATGGAGAGAGAGACAGGGTTCTGTAAAACTAATATTACCAGTAATAGTAAGTAAAATTTTATAAGTAACAACTTATAAAGGATCTCCTATGTGCCATGCTGTAATTCCAGGTTTATGGGGATTAACTCATTTAGACTCTACAACTGTGTGAGTAGATTCTGCTACTGTCATTTTACAGAGGCCCAGAGAGGCAAAGTGACTAGTGTAGGATCACATAGCTGTTAACAGAGCTGGGATTCTAAGTCAGCTTCTTTGCGTCTAGTCTCTAAGCTGGTAACTCCTTTGCTTGACCAGGGTGGAGTGAGAGATTTTAATGGAGAAGGTCTATGACTTGCCAGCGCATTACATATTCTCCCACAGAGTCCTTACTTCCACATTTTCCACTCGAAAACTGAGGCACAGAGAGGTTAAGTAGCTCATCTAAGCACACAGAGCTGGATCTGGGATTTTAACCCAGGCAGCCCTGGGAGCCCTTTCCATAACCTTAATTCTGCCTAATGATGGGAAGTGCCTGTTGGGACTAAGTAAGGGGTAGTGGGGAAGTTGTTCATTCATCTGTTCAGATAGTATTTATCGAGCATTTATTAAGTGCTAGGCACTGGGGATGGGGTGGTGATCAGGACATCTGATAGCCCTGCCCTCAAGGAGGTGACGGGTTAGTGGGGTGAGGTAGATAGTAAACATCAGATAAAGAGTAAGAAAATATTAGAGAGTACTAAGTATTACAATAAAACAGACTTGGATGTTGTGCTATATGGGGTGTCTTGAGTGCACACCTTAAGAACTCCACAAATGTGATTTGAGGAGGGACTGGGACTGGGTCCTAAAGAATCTAGAAGGCAGCCCTAGCAGGTTTGACGCCGGATAGAGCATCAGCCTGCGAACTGAAAGGTCCCAGGTTCAATTCTGGTCAAGGGCACATGCCCGGGTTGTGGGCTCGATCCCCAGTGAGGGGTATGCAGGAGGCAGCCGATCAATGATTCTCTCATCATTGCTGTTTCTATCTCTCTTTCTCTTCCTTCCTCTCTGAAATCAATCAAAATATATTTTAGAAAAAGAATCTAGAAGGCAGAGAGGAAGGTGATGGGAAGCAGTGGGTGAGGAGTGAAGGCTCACCCATTTAATGGATTTATCCTTTTGTCTTAAAACAAGATTTAAGTTTTAGTCTTGGGCATGGGAGTATCCCTTTGCAGACCCCAAGAGAGCAGGGCCTGAGCACACTCCTCCCCTCACCCTGTCGACCATGGACGAAAAGCGAGGTTTTAGGTACTGAGCCTGTCAATCCTGTTTCTAGGAGAGACCAAACCTACTTGCCCTGAATTTCCATGGGCAGTTCAGCTCAAAGCATCCTGCTGTTCCTGAGGACAAAGGGTTTCTTGGGGGTTAACCTGTCCTGTACATTTCCTGCTCCCACCAGGACCAGATGGGATAGTCTTGCTGGCTGGAATCATGCCTGTGCTGAGTCCAAAACTCCAGATTTTCCATGTTTTGAAGGTCTCACAGGCCCAGGTCTTTCAAGCAGCCTTGATCCAGCCCATGTTTGATGTAGGCTGTGAGCATCCATTGTATCTACGTCCTCTCAGGAAACGCAGTAGCCATAGGAGCTTCCTCCATTTCAGCCTTGAAAGTAGAGGGAAGTGGACTTTGCTGTGGTGTCCCAAGGGTCACCAACATTAGGTCTTAAGTGAAAGTGATTCTGGGCAAACTGTAATGTTAGTTCACCCTCAGAGTCTCAGCTCAGTGGGGCCCCACCACCTTCCATTCTTCCCTGCTGTGGGTGATGTGGGTGCCTGGATAGGAGCTCTGTTTCTACCTCAGACTGCTTGGGGTCCATGTGTCACCCTCCCCGCTCAGTAACATGACGAGAGAGCCATGGGGCCCCCGAGATGGTAAGGGCCCTCTGTGTGCTGATAGGGAACTAGAGGCTCAGAGGTGTGGAGGAGGTCCAGCTTCTGTTCCCAGCTCGATACCAGTGTCTTTTCCCTGTACCTAAAATCCTTGGAGCAATGCCCAGCCCAGTGTGTCAGGACCAGACATAATACAAAGACCAAGGCGCGCCTGGCAGGAAGGAAGTGGGCCCAGGCCTTAGAATTGATCAAAAGAAGCTGTAAATCCGTATTTTTCGTGGGTTTTAGAAACACCATGCGAGCCAAACAAAACACATGAAGGCCTGGTCAGCCCCAGGAGCCCAGATTTCATCTCCTGGCCCATAAGCTTTTGCTATGGCATGGGGTTCCTGTCCACCTCTTTGGTGTTGGTCAGGGACCTGTCCCGCAGCTCTGGTTTGGAGAGGTGTAGTGAGAGTCTGGTTTAAAAGATAGGCTGGGAAAATGACAGTGTTCTGGAGAGTCCAGAAAGTTTGGGAGAATATAGTTAAGAGTTTTACGAGGATTCAGTGAAAGAATATATGCAGAGGAACCCAGCACATAGAAGAAACTCAGTAACTGGTGGCTAGATACATGACCATGGAGGGGTGCTGTGTCCCCCACTCCTTCATGTCTGCTGCGAAGGTCACCCTACTTAAAACCCCCTCCTCCACACTGGCACTTTCTGTCTTCCCTGATGGTTTTTCCCTCTATTGCTTACCACCAGTGGTTCTCAGTCTTCTGGCCCTTTAAATACAGTTCCTCATGTTGTGACACAATAAAGTTATTTTCGTTGTCACTTCATAACTGTAATGTTGCTACTGTTATGAATCGTAATGTAAATATCTGATATGCAGGGTGTTCTTAGGGGACCCCTGTGAAAAGGTCATTCGACCACCAAAGGGGTCGAGGCCCAGAGGTTGAGAACTGCTGGCTTACCACCATCTGACATGCCGTATATTTAATCTTTTTTACTTGTCTCTCCCAATTAAGGTCTGCTATAAGGGCAGGGGTTTTTATTTGTGGTCCATACCAGTGGTTTTCAAACTTAGTTTTAGGGTTTCTATACTCTTTTTTTGTTGTTAATTCTCATCTGAGGATATTTTTCTTTTGATTTTTAGAGAGAGTGTAAGGGAAGTGGGGAGAGAGAGAAACATTGATGTGAGATAGACACATTGGTTGCCTCTCGCATGCACCCTGATTAGGGGAGGGAGGATCAAGCCTGCAACCGAGGTATGGTCCCTTGACCGGAATCAAATCTGGGACCCTTCAGTCCGAGGGCTGACACGCTATCCACTGAGCCAAACTGGCTAGGGTTAGGGCCTTAATTACTGAGATCCTCAAAGAATTTTGTTTTTATAGCTAGCAAACTAAGAGAAGTTTAAAAAAATATTTAAATTGACAGTGATAAACTCTTCATAAATTAATATGGATAACATGCTTTAATGAAAATACTACCATATTTTCCAAAACAGAATAAGAAACTAATGAAGATTGCATTGTTGCTTTATAATTTTGCTCATCTCCTTGAAGTCTGGCTGAGTAGAAATTGTGATGCATGTGTCATGTAGCCTCTGAAATACTCCACAGTACATTCAGAGATTAAGTGAAAAAGGCAGATAACATCTTAGTATTATTATGCAAGTAACTTTGACCTCTGGGATCCTCTGAAAAGGTCTTAGGGAACCCCAGGCCCACGGATCACACTTAGAGAACTGTTGCTGTCAAGTATACCACAAGCCTCAGATACTGCCTGGAACACAGGATGCTTTCAGTAATTATGTGAAAAGTTGAATGTATTAAGGGCATATTTGAGTAAAACCAGGTGCCTAGACTCCTGGAACAGACTACAAAAGCTAAGGGCGGTCAACGCTAGGAGGGAAGGGGTTCATTTCCAGCTCCCCCTGTGTCAGGCACTTGGGACTCAGCAGTGACAGACCAGGGTCTGCTTGTGTGGAGCTCACATTCTCCTGGGTAGGATCAGGAGTGCTCGGCCTCTAAGCTAGCTGGTGCAGTATAGCAGTGGGGTGCGGGAGCTGTGCCAGTGGAATGAAACCCGCCCTGCCAGGGTCTGAGAACACAGTGCCAGGCAGGAGAACTAGCACCGGTGCAAGCAGAGGCAGGTATGGGCCAGCATGCTGGGCCCAGAGAGGAGGCCAGAGTGTCCAGAGTAGTGAGTGAAGGAGATCGGTGGGGGTGAGGCTGGTGTGTCCAGTAGCGAATTCAAACCAAGGGCCTGTGGGCCAGGGAAAGCTTTTGAAGTGGTGGAGGTAGACGTATCGAAAGGAGGGTATGACTTTGGATGTGAGCTCTTCTTTCCAAAGGAGGAAGGCTCTGGTTCTTTTTCCTTTCTTTGGCAAGTGGCTGATGCCCTGGTGAGTGCCAGTGCTGCAGACTAGGGCACACACAGTTGCTGCCCTCGGCTGTCTTGGAGAAGGGCAGCGGCCACATGGGGCAGTGTGGTAGGCAAGTCATCGGAGGCCCGAGTGCCAGAGCTTTTGGGAAGAAACTGGCTGGTGGCTGTGGCATGTTCCTGTTGCCAACTGGGTCCCACCTACCCCACGCTGGTGCATACCTGAAGGGATTTAACTAATTAGAGCCTGGAGCATAGAGAGGAAACTGGAAATGCTGATGGACTTTCATTACTGGTAATTAACAGGCTCCTTGCCCCGAGCAGCTTCATACCTGAGCGTCCCCAAGCCCTGGACCTGCCCTGGATTGTGGGGGCTGAGGGTTGGATGGATTAGGGAACTGGGATGGTCCAGGTCTTTCTCCATCTTACATACCCCGTTTTTTTCTCATGCCTATACATATTCTGCTTCCTAAAATGTGAGCTACTTATCCCTGGGCCTACGCCAGGCTCCCTGGTCGTTCACGTTGGGGGCAGTAACTTTGGCTGTGAGAGGTACAGAAAATGGCTAAGTCTGAATTGCTGGCTCTGGAGTCAAGGCCACTGATGAGCTGGACAACTTTGGGTAGATCAGGTCATCTCATCTATGAACTGGGAAGGGAACACTGCCCACTGCACAGATTTCTTGAATACCTCATGTCAAAGCCTAAGAGGAAGCATTGCCTGGTCTGAATTGTCTCATAGCCACTCCGCACACCTGCAGCCCCATTCCTTGATGTCTCCATGGTGGGAAGCTCCGGCCTCCCCACAGTGGCTTCACACTCTCCTCCTGGTACAGATGCTGACCTGACCTTTGACCAGACGGCTTGGGGGGACAGTGGTGTGTATTACTGCTCTGTGGTCTCCGCCCAGGACCTCCAGGGGAACAACGAGGCCTACGCAGAGCTCATCGTCCTGGGTGAGTGGGCGGGGCCCTGAGGGCCCTGGAAGGGGAGGGGAGGGGGGCCTCTTCTCCCACTTCTGCATGTCTCCCTCTGTCCTCCAGCTCTCTCTCTGGGCTCTGTCGCCTGCTTTGCTCTCCCACATGGCACCATCAGTCACTTGGGCTTACCTGTGCCTTACACCCTAGGCAGAGACTCCCTCCCCCCACAACATTTCAAGTAAGCCACAGCCAAACTAAGAGTTGAAAGAATGGGGGACCAGATGTCTTCTTGTCTCATTTTTTAAAAAATACAGAAATGATCAGAGTTGGTTGGCAGTTAGTGAGGAGGGTTGATGGTATGTGTAATTGAGAGGGGAGCTGGACCCACCTTCTGTCACATCTCAGGGCCACATCTGACCCCAGAGGCCCTTGCCAAAGCACAGGAACCTTGCCCTCTGCCTGCTGGGATGGCATTTTGTGGCTTATACAGCGAGTGCTTCCCTCAGGCCAGGCCCCTCCAAATGCCCAGGTGCAGGGTGGGGTAGCCACCAGCAGCCCCTGTCTGGCCATGAGGGCCCTTTACCATTTGTGGAATGGATGTTGCCATTAGCCAGATGCTCTTTTCTCAGCCAACACATAGTCTCATGTGACGTGCTATATGTGAAATGCTGCCGGGCTACACACGGCCATCATATGCATGATACATGGAAACGTGTGAATGAGCACACACGATGAGGGAGCATGCTGCGGGGGCTCAGACCATGTGGCAGTTCACACGTGGGCGACAATGCATGCACCAGTGACCCAGAGAACTTCTGCTTGTCCTTGGTAAAATGTACAGTCTGCATTAGCAGTTCTCAAAATGCAGTCTCAGGACCTACTTATGCTCTGAAAAATTATTGAGGATCTCAAAAGAGTTTTTGTTTCTGTTTCTGTGGGTTATATCTATAGTTGGTTAACATTGTAGAGATTGAAACTAGAAAATTTTTAAAGCAAGATACACAAGGACATAATCCATTACCATCAAAGTGATGATGTTGTGTCATCGCATGTCACACAGCCTCCGGATAGCTCCACTGTACACCCATGACACAACGAGAGCAAAAAAGGCAAATAATGGCTTAGTGTTATGAAAATTAGTTTGGCTTTGGGGACAGGACCACACTTTGAGAACTGCTGGTTTGGATGGTGGAAAGCCCCTCAATGGGGCATGTGGCACAGAATGTGTGAGCTCTGGATAGAGGTTGGCGGAGACCTGGGTGTATGGATGCCCCCGTGATATGCTTGTGTGCACACATCACTGATGGCATCGCTCATGGCACTAGCTGGGCCATGAGACTTGCAGATGGGACAGAATGCATGGACCGAGATGGGACCCTCATGGACTAAAGAACCAGGGCCACGCTAACTTTTAGGGCTGTAGGCACTTTTGCTTTCATGGGAAGGCATTAAAAAACAAATATATATATATATATATATATATATATATATATATATATATACACACACATATATAATATATATATTGTATATATATATTATATATGTGTGTGTGTGTTTATATATATATTTATGATTACCTTGCTATAAAAACCATTTGTTATTATATATTTAGTATTATTATATTTTTTTCTTCAGATTTAAAAGTAAAAATATTTTCAAGGCCCCTAGGACACTGCCTGTTTTGCCTGATGGACCAGGACTGTCCTTATTACATGGGATGCAACCCTTTGGGGCAATAGGACCCATGTATGTGGAAAAGACGAAGTGCTCAAGTTCAGTTCACACCTTCAGAACCCATGGGGAATGTACTGGGACCCTTTTGGGCAACAAAATCCCTTGAGGCATGAGAGAGGGTAAATTATGTGATGGAAGCCTTCTGGAAAACAGCACCCATGTGGGTGGGAGGTCGGGTGAGGGCAGGAACCAAGTGCTATGACCCTCCTAGGCCACCAACCTATCTGATGCTTCCAGGCACACCTTCACCCTGATAAGCCTGGAGCTGGGCTTCTGGGGAGGGGCAGCCTGGGCTGGCTCTTGCCAGCATAATATGTTTCTCTTTTGTCCCTCCAGGCAGGACCTCAGGGGTGGCTGAGCTCTTACCTGGTTTTCAGGCGGGGCCCATGGAAGGTACGGGGTGGAGGCCCCTATACACCACTTGCTGCTTCTAAGTATTCTCCCCCACCCTGAATGCCGCTCGCTGTGGACCCCCACTAACCTTGCCTGACTCCCATTCATGGCATCTAGTGACCGGGCTCTGGGCTTTGGGGCGGGGAGGCTGAGGGTGGGTCTGGGGTGTAGGCAGGAGGCTCCTGTGACTGGTGCCTGTAGTGTTCTTCTGGGGGTTGGGATCTGGGCAGCTGGCTCTCTGTCCCTCTCAGGCTACAGCCTGTCTTGCTCTGGCTAGGTCCCCTCTCCTTTTCTGCCTTGCCCCGATGAGTCCAGGGTGAGTTCCTTTGGGACCGGCCTGAATTGTAGAGGAGTGGGCAGCCCTCTGCTGCTGCGCCCCAGCTTCTGGCATGGAGACTCCAGCAAGGGCTACAGCTTCCCTGACAAGCTTTGCAGATAGCTTCGCCCGCCTGTCTCTGCACTGCCCTGCTGTGTCCCTGTTCCCACCCAGGCCTCCTTGCTCAGGGCCTGCTCCCATCTCTCTGCAGACTGGCTGTTCGTGGTTGTTGTCTGCCTAGCTGTCTTCCTTGTCTTCCTCCTCCTGGGCATCTGCTGGTGTCAGTGCTGCCCGCACACCTGCTGCTGTTACGTCAGGTGCCCCTGCTGCCCAGACAAGTGCTGCTGCCCAGAGGCTTGTGAGTGTCCCTCGAGTGACCACCCCCATTCAGCAATTTGCCTGGGTCCAAGGGGAGGAGGTGCTACTGGTCTGGAGGTTATGAGGTGAGCAGTTTGGGAGAAAATGGGTCAAGGGGGATCAGCAGATTTAGATTTTTATTTACATGTTTTAAATTTTCACTTATTTTGATTCTTCATTTGCGTTTTTCTTTTTGAAATATAATCTATATGCATGATAAGAAAAACTCAAATAGTACAAAACAGTCACTAGAGAGTAAATCTCCCTTTAAAAACAAAATCCTAAGTGAAAAGGTAAGAAACCAAACAAGGTTTATAGCATCACATAATTTAAGCAAATTAAAAAACCTTATCCACACAACCATTTGGATTTTATATGGGTACTATGTTTAAAGACATGTCTAGCACATGAGTGGCACCTGGAGAGTTGGGAATGGAAGTGGGAAAGGAAGCAAACAAAACAGGAGGGGAAAGAAGGAAGAAAGTGAGTCCTTCCTCCCGCTGCCCCCTTGCCCCTCTGCAGGGACTGTCTGGGTAAACCAGCACCTCTGCACTCAGTTGTTTTGAGTTTTCATGGACATTTATGTGGGCCACTTGCAGTCAGACATATGTGTATCTAGTCTCTTGCACTGAAAATAGGTCATGGAAGCACACTTCTAGTCCTTAGTTAAGTTCAGCACTCCCACCTTTTCCTTTATCATTATGAAGGTCACTGTATCTTTGGTTGATAAACAGATGACCTTGACAGCTAGAAACATAACTTTATACATGAGGAGCACCTAGAACATGAGATGAAAAGAGGGACAGACCTGCTCCTTTCATGGCACCTGCCCATTTCTAGGCCAGTAGTGAACAAGTGACGGAAAGAATGACGCATGTACTCCAGATAGGTGTAGGTTTGTAGACTTACTTTTAAAGCTTATACACATGATTCCAGAATAATGCAGTCCAAGCTGTGTTAAAAGTTGAATCACAAGTGTTTTTTTAAGGTGGAGGTTTGAGGCCTGGCTGGAAACCCAGTAAATCCCCCCCTTTAGTCTCCTCTTCTGCAAAATGGGACTATGGCAGTCCCCTCTGTATAGAGTGAATGTGGGAAACTGGTGTGTCCAGCATTTACTGCAGGGTTCAGCCTACATGAAGTGTTCCACACCCACTAGCCATTGGACATGGCTGCTGCCAGCATCGGCGGTGCCCGAGGGCCAGAGAGCAAGCACATCAGAGCCCTGCCACTCACACCTCAGAGCGGTGTACCCTCTCTGAGCCTGTTTCTCCTACCTCAGGGTGTGTTGTGAGCATTAAGGGAAGACTGAGCGTCCCCAGCACAGGGCTGTGACTCACTCCATGCCGATTAATTCTGTGGTCACTGGGCTCAGTGGTGGGCAAACTGGTTCCCCAAAATATCACTCCCTGGAAAAAAATTGCTATTTGATTGCTTACGCAATCACCTTTCTTGTCATTTTTAGTTGAGAGCTTCTGGCTTACCTGGTGGATGTTAGTCCTCCCAAGGGCTTTAACCAAATTTGCAGTTACCCCACAAATTAGCTTAAGGCTGGGGCCAGGACTGCAAATTCTCTCCATTCTGAATCTCTCTTATCCCATACTGAGGCCCCATTAATTCCCTACCAGAGGCTGCATTACTCCACAGCTATAGTAACAGCCACATCCCTCCTGGGCCATCTGAAAGCAGCCAATCACCTGAGCTCCTGGGGGGCTTCTAGGGGGACACTGAGCCTTTTGCTTCCCAACTGAATTAGCAATGAAGGGACCTTTCTGAGCCTGTCTCCAAGCCCTACTCCTCCTACCCTCTCCCACCCCCACTCCCGTTTTCCTGTTAAGAAGCCCAGGGAAGAAACAGCTTGCCTAGGCACAGTTACTGTGCTGCAAGAGCAGCCACCAGAACCCAGCCTCTTGCTGGGGAGGAAGGCAGCAGGGAGGACTTGCCCTTCAGCTGTCAAGCCTAGAACCAGAAGGGGGTGAAGGCGAGTAAGTGGGTACAGCCCAGAAGTTGAAAACACTAGAGATAATCTCCATGACATTGAGGTCTGGAATATGCCATGGCGAGGATCCACCAGGCCTGCGGGGAGCAGGCATGGGATTCCCCTACCCCTAGATGATTTGTTTTCTAAAGTGGGGACTCAGCTGCCAACTGGAAACAGCACATGGGTTTATCTAAAGGAGCATCTTCTCTCCTTGCTCTGAGAATGCAGGCCCCAGGTGGCCACTTCTTCTAATAAAGTGGCTAGAGCGTTGGGATTTTATGTAAAACCTCAACAAATGTTAGTAAACCATCACTGCTAAAGAAAACGTGTCCTGCCAGAAACCAAGTCCCCAGGGCGGCTCCACAACTGGGGATGGGGAGAAGGTCGAGGCACATGTCCTACTGGTCCTTTTATCATAGGGAAGGGCAGTATGGCTCCTGGCCACCATCTCATGCTTTGTGTGTCTTAACCAGTGTATGCTGCTGGCAAAGCAGCCACCTCAGGCGTCCCGAGCATCTACGCCCCTAGCACCTATGCTTACCTTTCTCCTGCCAAGACCCCACCCCCGGCAACCATGATTCCTATGGGCACCATGTATAATGGATACTCTGGAGACTTCGACAAGAATAGCTCAGGTGAGGTCTGGGGGAGCCAGGAGCAACCAGGGCAGGGATAGGCTGGGTGTTTGGGCACTAAGGGGTATGGGGCTGGAAAGGAGAGAGGACTGGGGTAGGGGAAGGGGGCTGGGGATACAGGTCTTTGCTCCAGGGGAGCAGCCACTGACAGCCAGTCTCCCCCCAGTAGGTGGCTGTAGCTCCCAGGTACCCCTGCTTCGTGATGCAGATAGCAGTGTGACCTCTGGTAAGAACCAAGTGTTACTAAGTTGGACGTGCCTGTAAGGGAGGGGGACTGGGTCAGCACCCAAACTGATCACTTCCATCTCCTGTCTCTAGAAGTCCGTAGTGGCTACAGAATTCAGGCCAGCCAGCAGGATGACTCCATGCGAGTCCTGTACTACATGGAGAAAGAACTGGCCAACTTTGACCCTTCTCGACCTGGCCCCCCCAACAGCCGTGTAGAGAGGGGTGAGGAACCTTGGAGTTTGAGGGGTTGCAGAGGTGGGGGGTGGGACACGTCTCCCTGATTACCTGTGCGGAGCATGCTTGCTTGCTTGCAAATCCTGGACATGGTACCTCCTTCCCTACCATGGCCAGTGAGAATTGTATGGGACACTGCATATCACCCCTTAACTCTAGGGCCCTCCCGAGTGTATGAGCCAGAGGCAGTGGTAACACTGCTGGACCCTAGAGCTCCTGGCTTTCAGTCCTGACCTCCCAGCAGTCAGTGACACGTCCCTTCCTTACAGCCATGAGTGAAGTCACCTCCCTCCATGAAGACGACTGGAGATCGCGGCCATCCCGCGGTCCTGCCCTCACCCCAATCCTGGATGAGGAATGGGGTCGCCACTCCCCTCAGAGTCCAAGGAGGTGGGAACAAGAGCCCCTCACAGAACGGCCCAAGAGTGGCTGGGGGGCCGGGCGTCCCCGGGCTCACTCTGTGGATGCTCTGGATGACCTCACGCGGCCAGGCTCTGCTAAATCGGGCAGGTCTCCCCCAAATAGTGGGAAGAGAGGTCGAGCTTATGCACACCCCCGAAGCCGCAGCCGTGATGACCTCTACGACCAAGAGGACCCAAGGGGCTTTCCACACTCCCAGGAACCCCACTTCGATGACTTAAGGGCTAGAGACCGCCCTGGTGCTGACCCTAGGAACCGCTCCCACCGCTCTCGGGATGCTCGGAACGAGAGGTCCAGGGATCCGGACCCCCAATATGATGGCCGACTTCTGGAAGAGGCCTTGAGGAGAAAGGGGCCAGTGGAGAGGAGACCTTACAGGGAGGAAGAGGACGCCTACTACCCTCCAGCGCCTCCCCCTTACTCTGAGACCGACTCCCAGGCCTCACGGGAGCGGAGGCTCAAGAAGGTGAGTGGACAGCCTTCCCTGGCCCGCCTTCCTGGATCCTCCAGCCCTAAGCTCACACCCTTTTCTTTCTTCTTTGCAGAACTTGGCCCTGAGTCGGGAAAGTTTAGTCGTCTGACCTTGTTTTGTATGTAGTTTTGTACTTTTTTTAAAATTAGAGGAACTGTTGATATTCCTCTTCTAAGTCTAATAAAATATGTGATCACAAGGCCTAATGTGGAGGGAAGCGCTTGTTTTGTTGCGCGAGGTGGGGCCCCGGAGAGCTGCCCCGTCTCCCTGGTACTTGTGCCCTGCGCCAGGGGCAGGACCCGCTGTCTCCCCCCGCCCGGCTAGGCAGGGAGTGCGTACCCGCTGGCTCCGCCCGGCCCTGCGTGCGCGCCCCAGCCCGGTCCAGACGTGCGCATGCGCCTCGGGCCTCCGCCCTCGCGCATTTTAGCCAAAACGGGAGCGCGCATGCGCGCTCCTCTACCGTTCCACTCCATTCACCCGCCCCCCTCCCCCCCGACGACTTTATGGTCTCCAAACCCCGCAGCCCGCCTCGTCCCCCGGCGTTCTATCCGGGCTCGCGTTCCACCCGGCGGCCCGCTGGCGAGTGCCAGGCAGTCCGGGGCGGGGGCGACCCCGCGCCGCGCCGAGACCCGGCCGGCGCGCGCCCGCGGCCATCGGAGACAAACAGCGTGCGCGTTCCCCGGGGGCTGCCCTCCCCGCGCGTCGGCCCGGGATCGCGCTGCCGCCGCCGCGCGCGCGCAGCTCAAGTAAAGGAGGAAAAAAAAGGAGGAAAAAATAGAAAGCGGCGACCGCTACCGCAGCGATCCGCCGCGGGACTGGGCCAGGCCGGGCGGCTGACGCTCGAGCCGGCGATCCAGGGGAGGCGGCGGCCGTCCAGGTCGGGCCGGATTAAAAAAAAAAAGTCGCGGCGGCGGCGGCTCCGGGAAGGAGGCCCGAGGGCCGCGTGCGGCGGGCGGGGGGCGGCCGCTGCGTCCCGGAGCCCAGAGCCGGCGCGAGCCGGCAGGAGGGCGGGCGGAGGTGGCGGCGGCGGCGGCTGCAGGAAAAGCGCGGCGGCGGCATCTCCTCCTCACATGACCCCACTGTTTGTCCCCGTGATCAGCGCGAGCGGCTCCCGTGTCTCCTCCGTCCCCTCCTGCCGCGCGGCGTGAGCGCCGGGCTCGGGGGCCCCCCCGGCCGCCCGCCCGCCCCCTCCCCTCCCTCCCTCCCCCACCCCTCCCCTCCCCCGGGCCCCGCGCCCCCCCCCGCCCCCACCCCCCCATGGACATGCTGGACCCGGGTCTGGATCCCGCTGCCTCGGCTACCGCTGCTGCCGCCGCCAGGTAAGGGTGCCGGCCGGCCGTGCCCCCGCGCGCCCCGCTCCGGCCCTCCGGCCTGGCGGGCGGGCCGCCATGATCCCGAGCGACCGCCGGGCGCAGCTCAAAATGGAGGCCGCGAGGGAGGGGGATCGTGCCGGTGCCCCGGCCCCGGGTCCTGGCGGTGCCTCAGCCTCCGACAGGGCCGGGCGGGACGGGGGCCCTGCACCTGAGCAGAGGGGCGGGGGCGCGGGCGGCCCTGACCCCCTTCAACCGCCCTCCCCGCAGCCACGACAAAGGACCCGAGGCCGAGGAGGGCGTCGAGCTGCAGGAGGGTGAGTGCTCGCGCGGCGCCGGGCTGCGGCCTGCGCCCGGGGCGGGCCCTGGGGCGCCCGGGCCCTCGCGACGGCTGACGGTCGCCCCTACCCTCCTCGGACCATAGGCGGGGACGGCCCTGGGGCGGAGGAGCAGACGGCGGTGGCTATCGCCAGCGTCCAGCAGGCGGCGTTCAGCGACCACAACATCCAGTACCAGTTCCGCACAGAGAATAATGGAGGACAGGTGAGAGGGGCCGGGACAGGTGAGAGGGGCCGGCCCGCGGGCCGCCGGGGTCGGTGGGAGGGTTGGGAAGGTTGGGAGGAGCTCGGACCTGGTCCCTGCCTGGGCCCTAGCGCTGGTCTCGCTGCTCTGCCGCCCCCTGCAGGTGACATACCGCGTAGTCCAGGTGACTGATGGTCAGCTGGATGGCCAGGGCGACACAGCAGGCGCCGTCAGCGTCGTGTCTACGGCTGCCTTTGCTGGGGGGCAGCAGGCTGTGACGCAGGTGGGTGTGGATGGGGCAGCCCAGCGCCCTGGCCCTGCTGCTGCCTCTGTGCCCCCAGGTCCTGCAGCACCCTTCCCACTGGTAGGTCCTCAGCAATGCCTGGGGGATGGAGAGGGGACACTGACCGTTTGGGGGGAGTTCCAGTGAGGGGGGCATGTGCAACACAGATGCTGCCTTCAGCCTGTGTGGGCTAAATTCCTGTTCTGTACAGTGAAATCTTGGACAAGACCTTTGGAACATCGTTTTTTCCTCTTTAAACTAGAGAGCACGGTAATAGAAAAGTCTCTTTCTCCGAGGTCCAAGTCAGTTGGTTCACCAAATGATTGCCGAGTTCCGGGGCCATCTGAGACATAGGCAGAGTAGTCCATACAGAGGGCTCCCACCCTCCATAGAGGAGGCAATATCCATCAAACAGGGCAACAAGGGGATAGTTTGGGGAACAAGATGGCTAAGGGTGGCCTCTGTGTCCTCCTACTCCCCAGGCTGTAATCCAAAATCCCTTCAGCAATGGCGGCAGCCCAGCAGCTGAGGCTGTCAGTGGGGAGGCACGATTTGCCTATTTCCCAGCGTCCAGTGTGGGAGATACCACGGCTGTGTCGGTACAGACCACAGACCAGAGCTTGCAGGCTGGAGGTAAAGGGAGGAAGGGCTGAGGTGGAAGGCAGGGGAGGCAACAGGCCCAGCAGGGAGGGATTCCCCAGCCATTTCTGACTCTGCCCCCAGTTTTAGCACTAACCCGGCTTTCCCTACAGGCCAGTTCTATGTCATGATGACGCCCCAGGACGTGCTTCAGACGGGAACGCAAAGGACGATTGCACCTCGGACCCATCCCTACTCCCCGTATGTGCAGGAGACCTGGGCCCAGGAGCAGGGCACCCTGGGAGGGCCTGGTGTGGGGCAAAAGAAGGAAAGATTTTCTGGAGTAGAAGTCAGGCAGTTGAGCGTGCAGTAGGCCCTTGGTATATTTTTGGTCTGCTTTTGCTTCTTTAGTATCAAGAAAGTATCATTTCCTCTTTCTTCCTACATATGAATATGTCTTGCAAAGGTCGTTTTCAAGTTTGACTTCTTAATAAATGCTTGGACAAATGGGGCCTGAGATAACACGAGCCCATTTTATCCCTCTTCTAGGAAAATTGATGGAACTAGAACACCCCGGGATGAAAGAAGGAGAGCTCAGCACAATGAAGGTAAAGTCAGTGTGGAGCCCCTGCGCCATTCCCAGGCCTTGGCCTCCCAGGCACTGTGAGGTGGGCTTTGTGTTTGGTCACCGATCACTGGGCATTGCGCCACATGAGAGAGAGGTGTAGAATGCTGGAAAAGGAGAAACAGGTGGAGGAGGTTCATTATCTGGAACCGATAGGTAGGATTAATGGACTGGAATGTGTTTTGTCATCCTGGCTAGTTTTGAATTAAGGACCAGCATCAGAAATGGCAGGTTTCACTTGGCTGCGGTGGCTCAGTGGTTAAGTGTGAACCTATGAACCGGGAGGTCACAGTTCAATTCCCAGTCAGGACATGTGCCTGGGCTGCTGGCTTGATCCCCAGTAGGGGGCGTGCAGGAGGCGGCCAATCAATAATTTTCTCTCATCATTGATGTTTCTTGCCCTCTCCCTTCCTCTCTGAAATCAGTAAGAATATATTAAATAAATATAAATATATTACAAGGAAATAAAATGGCAGGTTTCACACTCACATATGGATTTCCTGCTCCCCTGGACCCTCGTTTCCATTGGCAGCTCTTGTGTTTGAGTTCGTCATTTCCCTTTCTAGGCCTGGCTTCCGGAAGTAACTCTGGTCTGATAGGGGCACATCTGAGGATGAAACTGCAGGAATCTGTGCCTTTGGCTAGCCAAGCCTGGAGCATCCTGTCCTTATAAACACCAAATCCAACCTAAGGTCATTTTTGACCTTTTTGCTGTCTCCAAGTTTCCCACCCAACCTCTGCCTCCAGTCAGTAGCCACCAGGATTGATGTAGTAGCATTCAAGTCCAGGGGAATTCTTAGACCCAAACAACTGTCCTTTAGCAAACATTTCCTGAAGATAGATTCTGGGCCAGGTATGGGGCGTGTTATAGAGTGTCAGGGAAGTTAGGAATTCAGGTTAGTCTGACTGAGCACTGACTACCAGGGTGGTAGTCTTTGGGAGGGCCTGCCAGACAGAGGGAGCACGGGCTGGAAGGGGGGTGGCAGGCGCTAAGTTGCTTTGGAGAGGATACTGGCTTGGTTGTTGCAGAGGTTCCATGTGGAGTGCTTGGAAGGGAGCCAGGAGAGTCAAAGAAGGCCCTAAAAGTCAGGGTGAGACCCCACAGTCTTAAAGGTCTTCGATTGGGGTTGGGCTATGCAGCTGTGATCTAAGCATCTTACTAAATTGAGGCATTCATTCAGCACGTACATACAGTGTGCCAGCCCTTCTAGGTTTTCAGATAGTGGGTAATCGAATAGATGAGGTCTTGGCTCTCATAGTGTTTATTCTGGTAGGAAAAACAGAAATTGCACAAAGTTACAATATGACGTCAGATAGCAGGAAGGAAGATAAAGCCAGGTAATGGTGGCAGTTTAGGCCTCTGAGGTGACATTTGAGCAGAGGCCTGAACAGACCTTAAGGAATGGGCCAATCAAGTACTGGGGGAGGGTCCTAGGCATTGGGATGAGCGAGTGCAAACACCCAGGCCTGAGTCAGAACAGACTTGGCATGTAGGAAGAAGAGCAGAATTCAGGAAAGGAAAGAGGAAGTTGGCAGAGTTACAGGAAGGTTGGTCAGGCCAGATCCTTGTAAGAGGCCCTCCCAGGGTCCCTGCTCTTGGATATTTATTGTAGTTTGAGGGGAAACCAGCAGAAGGGTTTGTGTATGGAGGCCAGATAGTAGAAAAATAGGAGGTGACTGCAGATGTCTGGCCTGAGACAGGCTGAAGAATCAGGATTTCATGATGGGGTCAGGTTGGTTTGAAAAGGAAGGAGTGAGTGAGTCTGAGCTTGGTTTTCGGGTGTGGCAAGTTTGAGGGGCCTCCTGTAGGCTACCCAGCCGTTTTGTATCTACTGCTTATGTCATATGACCTCAGACTGGTCCTTTGTCTCTGCACCTGTTTAGTCCTCTCGGTAAGATGTTAACGCATCTCCTACAAAGGCTCAGAGGGAGAATGCACAAGCTGAGATGTTTGAGTGCCCTGGCAGTGTGGTGTGACGCCCAGTGAGACTGTAGCAAACCACTCTTGGGATACCATCTAGCCACCCTCTACCTCACTCTCTCATTCTTTGCCTCTCACAGAGTTATCCACCTGCAAAAAGTCTGGAATCTTTCTCCTATAAAAGTCTTTTTCATAACCTTGCTTTTACCCTCCAGCTGTATCCTGCCCTCTCCTAACCTGCAGAGTATTTGGGCCGCCTTTTTACCCTTCCTGTACCCGTGACAATCTGGCTCTTTTCTCTACCAAAATGGCTCCATTCAGGGCCATCCTTGACAGCGTAATTGCCAAACCCATTGGCTTCCTTCCCTGTCTGTGCTGTACACATCTGAGCCTGCCTATTCCCCGCCTTTTGGTAATGATCCTTTCTGCTCTACCTGCTCTGATTCTCCTACACCAGCGGTTCTCAACCTGTGGGTCATGACCCCTTTGGCAGTTGAACTACCCTTTCACAGGGGTCGCCTAAGACCATCCTGCATATCAGATATTTACATTATGATTCATAACAGTAGCAACATAGTTAGGAAGTAGCAATGAAAATAATTTATGGTTGGGTCACAACATGAGGAACTGTATTTAAAGGGCCAGAAGGTTGAGAACCACTGTCCTATACTCTTTTTCATAGCCTGCTTCTTAGAGCAGGGCTTCCCAGATGCTCTGGGAAGCTTGTTAACAATCAAGGTCTCCAGGGCTGTCCTCACAGGTTCTGAATGGGTAGGACAGAGTGAGACCCAGGAGTCTGTATTTTGACAAGTTCCCCACATGATTCTTCACATTGCACAGGGCTGGGAAACTGCTTCGGCTGGTGGTGTTTCTTAAGGTCTGATCCCGTCTCAGGAGAGTGAAATGTTAGGCTCAGGGATTGTCAGTATCCCAAAGCCCCATTCCCAGTTGTAGGTGCTCAGTATTTCTCTGAGGGGTTTCTGCTGGCTTTCTCCTATGTGACTCCAAAAAGGTGAAACCTGCCCCCTCTATGTCCCTCCAGGGCTTCCTTGAACTCCAGGCTCATTTTGAGCTGCTTGCTCCAAGTACCATTTCTGGATGTCCTTGAGACACCTCAAACTCAGAGTGTCCAAACAGAACCTGCTGTCTCTCCTCCTTAAAGGCTCCCGTGCAACATTTCTTTTCCTACTGCATTAAAGGGCCAGACTGAAAGCCAGGCCACCTTCAACTCTGCCCTCTTCCCTCATCCCCCAAACCTGAGATTCTGTGCTGAAGTGGACTTCAGATCAGCTTCTCTTTCTCCTTTTTTCCATCTTTCCCACCAGTTCTTCATACTGTGCCTCATGAACTGGGGCGTGTGTCCTGCCTGAAGGGTGGCCTTTGCAGCACCCATTGCTGCCATGTCAGAGTTTGGGTCCACTGTTGCGAGAACCTCTTCAGTAGTCAAAAAAAGATCTTTATGTGAAATCTGATTTTTTTAAAGATGGACCTGCTTTTTTTATTTCATTAATTTCCACTCTTGATGCTACTAATTCATTCCATCTACTTACTGAGGGTTTAATTTGCTAGGGTTTTTTTCCTTCTACTTTTTAAAGATCAGTTTAAACTTTTTTTCCCCAATACAAACCTTTCTAGTTACAGATTTCATTCTAATACTTGCTTTAGCTAATTCCAATTTGGATATGTTGTTTTCATTATCTTTCAGTTAAAAATATTTTCCAGTTTTCCTTGTGATTTCTTCTTTGACTCATGTTTTATTTAGAAATGTGTTGCTTAATTTCCTGGTATGTGTGGGTTTTCTAGATGTTTTCTGCTATTGATTTTTAATTTAGTTTTATCATACTCTGTAACTTCAGTTCTTTGAAATTTATTAAGATTAGTTATGTGGCCCCAAATCTGGTCTGCCTAGGTGACAGTTTCTGTGTGAATTTGCTGCTGTTGCGGAGTGTTCCCTTAGTGTCAACTTGGACAATTTGGTTGACATTGTTCAGGTTTCCTATCCTGATTTTTTTTGTTTACTTGTTCTATTAATTACTAGGAGAGGAGTGTTGATGTCTCCAAGTATATATGTGAGTTTGTTCACTTCTCTCTTTTGTCCTGGCAAATTTTACCCCTAAATTGTGTTGTAAATATTGTGTGGGTGTAACTGAAGCACTTCTGTGGAATACATGTGGCCTTGGTCTTAACTAGTCTTCCTCGATTTCAGATGTACCCAAATGGTCTTCCCAAGCCACATATGTGACCACATCACTACCTGCTTAATGAAAGGCCCCAGACTCAAGGGCCTGGACTCCTAGAGTAAGAGATAAGGTCCAGGCTCATTAGCAGGCATTCATGGTCTTCACAGCCTATTTTTACAACTTTTCCTATCACCCTGTTCCATGCACCCAAGTATTTCCATGTCACCATTTCTGGGATCTTGACACCTGTCTGCCTGATGCCTCTCCCCTCAGAAACTAACCCAAATATTTCCTCTCTAAGACTGTGAGGCTATACCCTACCCCACTCTCATGCAGAGACCATTGCTCTACCCTGGCGTTCCCAGGCACTTGGCACAATCTCCAGTTATAACACATATCCTCAAGTGTTTGTACCATGATCCCTGTTCACGTACACTTCACAGTGTTGCCAGTAGGACAGAGACTGAGTTTACTATGGATTCCAGCCTCTGAGAGTGCCATGGCAGGCAGTACTTTTTAAATTTTAATCCTCACCTGAGGACATGCTTAGAGAGAGGAAGGAGAGGCAGAGAGAAACATCAATTCAGCTGCCTCCCTCACACACCCTTACCAGGGATCAAACTGGAACCCAGTTATGTGCCCTGACTAGGAATCAAACCAGCAACCTTCGGTGCACAAGACAATGCTCAACTAACTGAGCCACTCCTGCTCGGTGGCAATATGTTTTTAAGAAGCAAATGCAAACTAGAGATGTGTCACACCCCCTGTCTTTGCCCCCTGGTGGCTTGAAATGAGGAGTACATGGGAGATACTGCTACATCCTAGTGCCCAGGCTCCTGAATGTTGGACTGCATGAGGGTAGGGAAAGAAACCAAGAAGCCATTGCTGAGAGTTCCTCAGCTGAAACCTGGAAATGGAGAGCAGGCACACAGTTGAGGGATGTGGGGGCCTGGGCTGCATTCTTGGCTTTGCTGCAGATTTTGGCCACCAAGTTCCGGAGTCTCTTAAGACAGACAAGGCTGTCCTTGAAGGGAAGGTTCTTCTTATGCCACAGCAACGGGGCCCAGGGCTAGAGTCAGACGAAGATCTGTACTGGGCACATTCTTGTCATGATATTAGGGAGGTTTCTGAGGAAAGAGGAGAAGGGCCAGGGAGGAGGAGAGTCCACAGAGGAAGGTGTCACCCAGGCCAAAATGGAAGAACACAGAGGTAGGAAGGACTGGTCAGCAATGAGTGAATAACACCAGTGCCAGGAGAAGATTTGTTTATCAGTGGCCAGGTGTGTTCTTTGAGGGAACACCCGGGTCAGGGGCAGTGCCAGCCTCAGGAGGTACTGACCAACCCCTCCTTTTTCACCCTCCCTCGGCCCCCTCCACAATCTCCCATCAACACTGCCCAACCCTGAGAAAATACCTTCTCACCCTTCTTTCCAGGTCCTATTAGCCCACTTCCCTCTCTCCCTGCATTTGTCCACGGGAACTGAGAGTTGGGGGATAGCTGGGCTTCTTTGTCCTCACAAGGCCTAGTACTTGGAAGGTAAAGAAAGGCTGAGACAGGTGTGCTTCAATGGGCCCCAAACCAGGGGTGTCGGGCTCCAATGCAGGCAGACCCCAGGCCGCTGTCGTAAGTCAGGATGTGCAGGCCAGGTGAGGAGCCAGAGAGGAGACGTGTGCCCTTCCCGAGGGGGCAGCTACTGCTCAGCTTAGCTGGCAGTGTGAGAGTATGGCACTTTATAAAACAAAACCACAAATCTGGGTATTTTTCAAGTGAAACCTTCCATTAGTTTGCCATCCCTGGTCTTTAAGATGGGTTCATGTTGTTCCTGGGTTACCCAATGCCCGGGTAGGCCAGGCCCCTGAGAGCCACAAGCGCCAGTCTGCAGATGTGGGGCATGCTGTCGGGGCCCTGGAGAAGGGTTCTAAACAGATGAGACATGGCCAGACTGTGACTTACAGATGAAGAAAAAGCAGACTCATGGGACGCAGTGCCCTGGGGGAACCTGAGGACTGTGGACAATCAAATATAGGGGCTGTGGGGACCAGCAGGGGCTCTTGGTTCCCTTGCAGAGGGACTCTGGCCCATTCTTGCCTCTCAAGAGTACATGCCCACTGTAGCCACAACTCCTTTTTTCCAAAGATGTGAACTATTATGTGAAATTTCCCTATTTTAAAATGGTGACTCAAATTTTAAAAGTAGGCAAACAAAATGAACCCACTGCCCCCACAGTTAATTCTGCTTTAAATGTATATGTGTACTTGAGAGCAAGACTTTCTTTGTTTCTCTTGAGAAGCAATATGAAGCAGGCAGGGAAGCTGGCGGCCTGCCTTCAGATCTTGACTCTAGATTTGCTAGCAGTGTGACCCTGCCCAGGGCCTGTGCCCTCCCTCAGCAGTCTGGGGTCTGCCAGCACCTGCCTCGGGAGGCAAATCGCCTAGGCACACAGAGTGCTATAAACCTAGCTGTTGATACTGCTATTGTGCCTACAGTGGAGCGGAGGCGGAGGGACAAGATCAACAACTGGATTGTCCAACTTTCAAAAATCATTCCAGATTGTAACACAGACAACAGCAAGACAGGAGCGGTGAGTGCCCCTGGCGCCACCCAGAAAGTCTGCCTGGACCACTGGGGTGAGCCAGTAGGCAGAGGCCAGTGGGCAGTGCTCACTCTAATGCTCTTGCCCGTCCTCCAGAGTAAAGGAGGGATCCTGTCAAAGGCCTGCGACTACATCCGGGAGCTGCGCCAGACCAACCAGCGCATGCAGGAGACCTTCAAGGAGGCTGAACGGCTGCAGATGGACAATGAGCTCCTGAGGCAACAGGTGAGTGCCAAGGCTGGGAGTTGGGTGGAGGACCCAGGACCCCACGTGCAGGGAACTATCCCTGGCCCCTTGTGCCCTCTCATGTCTGCCAGATTGAGGAGCTGAAGAATGAGAATGCGGTGCTTCGCGCCCAGCTGCAGCAGCACAACCTGGAGATGGTGGGCGAGAGCAACCGACAGTGACGCCCTTCCCGTCAAGCGGCAGGCCCTCCTCTGGGACTCTGCCGCCCCCTTCCCCAGCCCTTAGCACAGAGAGGGACAGACGCCCCTCCCCCAGCTGCGTTTTTTTATAGTAGATTTTTAACAAAAAATGGGGAGAAGTAATGCATTTCTTTGGATAAACACCCACTGCTCTCCTGGATGTGGAAATGATCTCCTTCCCCCATCTGTCTGCCCCTTCTCCTGGCCCTCACTAAGCCCCAGCACTTCTAGTGGTCTCGCTTGGAGGCAAAAGGGAGGAGGACAGAGGCCCTGCCATATCCCGCTGCCCCTTTTGGCCTCTAGAGGTACTGACATGGTGCTTACGGGCAAGAGGGGAGCCTTTGGGGGGCCATCCCTGGACCTGGACCTAAGAAGGGAGGCCATGTCCTACCCCACCTCTTGTTTCTGGATTCCTGCTCCCCTTTGGGTGTGTGTGTGTGTGTGTGTGTGTGTGTGTGTGTGTGTGTGTGTGTGTTTTAATTTTCTTTATGGAAAAATGGACAAAAAATAGAGAGAGAGGTATTTAACTGCAATAAACTGGCCCCATGTGGCCCCGCCTTGTCTGTTTGTGTATTTGTCCATCTCAGGTATGGGCATGGGTCATGGGGTCTGTGCAGAGCTCTATCAGGGCAGGGCCTCCCTCAGCTGCTGTTGGTGGCTCTGTGCCAGTCCCTGCCATTCTGTACTGCACGGTACCCAGTCTGTTGGCTGGCTGGAGGAAGTAAGCAATGAATATCCTCTTTGAGGCCCCAGGTGTGTATATGTGTGCGGGGGCCGGGGAGAGGTTGGGTCAAGGACCTACGTCTTTGGAGGAGAGGCTGGGGTCTCCTGTGTCATCAGTTCCTAAAAACAGGACTAGCTCCTGGCTCTGCCCTTCTGGGCTGAAGCCCTTCCCTCTGCATCAGCCAATGGTGGGGCCTGGCCTTCAGCCCCCCACCCCCAAGGAAGGCAGAAGGCCAGGAAGCCAGGCTTGGCCCGTCAGCCTGTCGCCTTGCACTGTGGCTCTGGCGCCTGTGCTATGACCCCTGCCCCTGGGTGATGATGAAACCTGGCCTGAGTGGAGATGTAGTGACACCAGGCAATGTTGGGGGATGTTTCTGGGTCTCCTTGGGGTCAAATGTGCAGCTCCCATACAACTCCATACACTCCCAGGATCTAGGCCTGCCAGTTGCCACCATGCTGAGTTCACCATGCATGTACCCCAAATGTCCCCAACTAGTTTCTTCCCACTGAGAGCTCTGACTCCTTTTCCTGGCCATTACTCGGTTTGAGTCCTTCTTTGGGTGAGGGTGTTTGCAGCAGGAAGAGCCTAATGCGACGTGATGGGGAGGCAGATGGCAAGGAGCAGCCTTGATTTCCCAAGGGCCCCCATTCGTATTGTTTTGAATGAGCTCGGCTAGAGCAGGGTAAGGGAGAAGTTTTCATTCTTTGGCAGCAGCATCTCTAGGCTCCTGTGGTAAGGTTGACACTATGACCTGTGAATAAGTCAGAGCCAAAATAGCCAAAGTCCCATCTTTGGAATTCAGTTTGTGGGACCTCTGGGCTGTGTGTACCCACTATCTGTGGACAGTCAGGAGCCTTGGTTCATCTCCCCACTCAGTGGCGTTCTAAGGCAGTGGTAGCCAACTGGTGGTGCGTGTACCACTGGTGGTCTGTGAGGTCCGAAAGGTTGGCGACCGCTATTCTAAGGGACCAGCTCTCATCCCAAAAGAACCCTGGTTTGTAGTGTTTGCTGTTGAGTACATACCCCATTGCTGGTGTCCAGATACCAACATGATGCCACTGAATGTGGAGGTGGGATGAGATGTGCACAGTGGCTCTATTGAGCCAGTATGAGCCAGGTCTAGTACAGCCCACTGACCTCCTGTGTTTGGAGGAGGCAGGAAAGCTTGGTGGTCAGAGCACAGGCCTCAGAGGCTGCCTACTCTGACGTGCCAGCTCTGCCTTTGATCTGGGCAGAGCCCCAGTTCCTCTCCTGCGAAGTGAGGAAAGCAAGCCGGGTAGGCATGGTGGGCTCCTAGGAGGGAGCAGCACTTGGGAAGCCAGGTCCTTGGAAATGGGCTGAGTAGGCAGCTAGGGCCCTGAATATAGTGCAGAGCCCAGAATGGGGCAGCAGGCACTGCTTTGAGGATAGGCGGTCCTGGCTAGGTTATCACAAAAGTGAGTCAGTACACCTGCTGGGGTATGAAGTGCAGCCACTACTGTTACTGCTATTCCATGGTCTGACATTCACAGGAATGTTTTCCAGATCCCAGGCTACTTTTTAAGGTTCTGATACTTGTAAAAGATCACGCTTGTGCCGTCTCAAACTCCTGCATCTGGCTGTTGCAGTGTTCCCTACAGACCAGAACCTGAAGCTGGGGAAATGGTATGGGGCACCCCAAAGGACCCTGGTAAGTG
This sequence comes from Murina feae, assembly GCA_004026665.1. Lineage (NCBI taxonomy): Eukaryota > Metazoa > Chordata > Mammalia > Chiroptera > Vespertilionidae > Murina > Murina feae. The sequence continues at coordinate 23,078 of PVJC01006773.1, read as the reverse complement.
ACAGCCATCCCCCATGTGAATGAGGAGGTCAGGGAAGGGTGGGGAATGAGGACATCTTGCTCCTTCCTGCTCATTGACCTGTGCAACCTCTGTGGCAAAAGGGGGAATTTTTTCTGAGATCAACAAGGTGATGTCATGTTAGGGAAAGTGTTTTCCAGGTGTCTGGCTAGAGGCCTGTGTCTGTGGCCCCATCTGCCCCACCCCCTGTACACACCTCTGCTGGCTGAGGTTGACACAACCCTGTTCCCTGTCACTCTGTTCCCGCTTATCTCCCGCCTTTTCGGCGCCACTACCTTCTTGGAAATGAGTTAGGACAAAGGGGAGGGGGCTCAGCACCCCCGCCTCTCCTAGCAGGCCCCATAAAAGCGACTGTAACTGGGCCCAGACACCAGAGCGGTCCTAGACTTAACAGCAGGACAGTCAGACGGCACAATGGCACTGAACGTACGGATCCAGGCTGTCTGTCTGCTGCTCCTCCTCCTGGCCAGCCTGACCAGTGCCTCAGCCCCGCACCAGGTGAGAGCCCACAGGCCTGGGCCCAGCAGGCAGCCACGTGGGAGAGCCAGGCCCTCGAAGGGGACTGCTGAGGGCAGATTGGAGGGGACTGCGGCGGGCAGATGGCAAGGCAGGCAAAGGGGGGATGGGCTGCTGCCTAAAGTACAGAGATAGGGTCCGAGTGTCAGGGACTGGGATCCCAAACTAATTCCACATTTATTGAGTGCCTATTCTGTGAAAAGTCTTATTGTAAACAGTGGGGATCAAGCAATGAACAAGGGAGATGAGAAGATTTTTGCTCTTACGGTGCATACAATCTGATCAGGGAATTAGTAAAAAAAAACAGACAAGAGATCATGGTGTTTAGTAAATGCTATTCACAGTTAGCAAAAAAATTGTAGAGTGACCATGGTGGGGGGTGGGGGGAATAGGTGAGATCAAGAGCTGGCAGTGAAGCAGGAGTGTTTTGTGAGAAAATGGTATTTGACCTAGAACTTGGAGGGTGAGACAGGGACGGTAAGCTAAGACCTAAGACCCGAGGTGGGGGCAAGCATGGTGTGCTTGATAATCAGAGGCTGTAGGAATTGGGTGGTGGAGCTTGGAGCTGAAATTGAGGGGTGGACATGCCGAGTCTTATGGGCAATCATGCAAACCCTGATTTTCCTCCAAGTGCAGGAAGAGCCCTGCAGGCTTTTCTAATGGGTAAAGCCACCACATGACTGATACGAGTGGGGAATGGGTTGTAAGGGCAAGATGGAGGCAGATTTTTTATGGGTAAGGAGTGGCATCTCCTCTCCCCACCCCCCATCCCAAAGAAAGCAGCAGCTGTGGAGAGTAGGAGACCTGGGTGTCTACAAGAAGGAGATAGCCTGCGGGAAGGTGAGAAAGGCCAGAAAGCAAGGCTTCCAGCTGAGGGAAGAATGGGTTGGTTCACAAATGAAGCTCTGCTGGGCCCCTGCCATCCTTAGTATTCCCTTCTACTTTCACAGAAAACACAGCTTGCAGACCTCCAGACCCAGGATACAGCTGGAGCCACAGCTGGCTTGATGGTGAGAACACCTGGGCCTCCTTTCAGAGCCTCACAGCCTTCCCTGAGCCCATGCCCGCTCACTCTTCCTTCCTTCCTACAGCATGGGCTGCAGAGGCGGAGGCGGCGAGACACTCACTTCCCCATCTGCATCTTCTGCTGTGGCTGCTGTCATCCATCCAAGTGTGGGATCTGCTGCAAGACGTAGTCTCCCTGCCCTCCCGCCCTCCCTTATTTATTCCCGTCGCCCTCAAACACTCGGTAAATGGTCTCAATAAAATGACTGTTCTAGGTTTATTTTCCAAATCAGCGCGTTGCCCTTTCTCCCTGTCCGAGGCCTATGCCAGAGGCCTGCCTGGCTACTGTCTTGTAAGGGCATACTCAGTGGGTTGTGCGGGGTTGTTATGTATCGAGATTGCAAGGAAGCTTGGTGAAAGAAATTTGTTTTCTGTTCTTTCCCTTCTTTAAGCCCCATTTCATAAGACCTAGAATTTTTGTTGCCACAGCAGGGAATAAAAACTAAACAAAGTTTCTTCTTTAAGTCTTGAAATGGGTGATAAACTCAAATGCCTAGTGAGGGTTCTCAAAGTCAGGTCTGGGGCTCCATCCAAGGCCCCACAGGTGGACACTATTAAGATGTTACTATTTCCTACACTCTCATTCTTACATGAGTGTACAGTGGGGTTTTCCAGAAGCTCTGTGACATGATGACATCATCTCTCTCATGGCTAATGGATTGTACCTGTGCTTTAAAAATTTCCCAGTTTCAATTTTTAATATGTTTAGCAACTATACATATAAACCACTTAAAGTTGTTGGCGTCCTCAATAATTTTGCAGAAAGTGTTCCTGAGTCCAAAATGTTTGAGAACCACTGGCCTTGCAGACAGATGCAGTAAATGAGGGAGGTGTGGATTTGGTTTGCAGGAGCATATTAGGTTGTAATCTCTCAATAAGAACACACTGCACACGATACACAAGAGAATACCGTTCACCTTCACAAGGAATTAAGATTCCTCCATTCTTTTTAAAAACGATATCCCTCTCAATTTATCCAGTTTTCCCACTTTTGATAGAAACAAAGATGCATTTCACTATCTTCTTAGCCTATAAGAAGACATCAGCTGTGGTGTGATGAAGGGGCTTGGCCATTTGGCTTCAGTGTTGTGTATGGACAGGAAGTGGGGTGGCCTGATCCCATCTCAAGTGGCACCAGGTGAAACATGGTTAGAGCTTCTTTCCCAGAGAAAGTGGCCAACCTTCCTGATTGTAAAAAATTTTGGCAACTGATTAAAGGAATTTGATTTTTTAAAATCAACACTCTGGGAGCTAAACCCAACTGGGAGCTGGATCAGTCCGGTAACCCACAAACTTCTGCTTTCTGCCTTCTAAGCCATGAGAGGCTCCTCCTCTGAGAGGATTTCCTGAACCAAGATTAAAGGGCGGGAGAGGAAGGCAAGCTGGAGAGCCTAGCCTCTTACTTGCTGTAGGATGGAGCAGGCATCTTCTCTCCTGCCCTCCCCACCCTGCTCTGAACCCCACCTCCTCCTGTGTGAAAGGACAGAAGTGTCCCTATGGTGCTCAGCTGATTGGGCTGTTGAGTGGCTCAGCAAGGAATGAGTGTGAAATGGTTTTGGAAACTGTCAAATGCCTCATCAGTATAAAGGGGAAGGAAGAATTCTTGGACCCCCTCAATAAATGTCTGGGAGGTGGGAAATCTGAAATGACTAAATACATTTAATGACGCTGAGTACTCTTTGCTCATCTTAGCAAGTTTTCCAGGTGGTCCTAGAGAGATGCAGAGGTGCTCCAGTTTCTGTGGGCACCAGAATCTGCTAGGGGGCAGAGTTGCTGACTCCCGCAGGGCTGGGATGAAGCCTTGGAACTTGCATTTCTAATAAGCTTCCAGGCAATACTGATGCTGCTGGGGTGGGGGAGGGGCACACTCAGAATTCTGGTACAAAGCTGACAACTCTGGCTGAGTGCTGAGACCAAGAACCAGCTCTCCCCCAAGAGAGCTTTAAACAAGTGGGCCTGAGGGCTTGATCTGCCCTGAGTTGAGTTTTGCTTGCACTGCACAGTATTTTTAGATACATTTGGGCTAATACCTCAAAAGCAAGGTATGGCACATAAAAATCTGAACTGATATTATGTGCTAAATTGTGTCGCTCTCCTTCAAGTATATAAGTTGAAGTTTTAAATCCCAGTATCTCAGATTGTGACCTTATTTGGAGAGAGGGTCTGTAGAGAGGTAATTAAGTTAAAATGAGGTCATTAGGGTAGGTTCTAACCCAGGAGGACTGGTGTTCTATAAAAGGGATACTTGGACACAGAGGCCCTCACCCAGGGAGAACGCCTGGTGAACATGAAGGTGGCCATGGGCAAGCCCAGGGGAGGCCAGAAGGGAAGGAACAGCTCCTTTCCCCCAGCCCTCGGAAGGAACCAATGCCAAAATGCTGACTTCCCACTTCTAGCCTCCAGCAGTGATATAATAAACTTCTTAAGCCATTCATTTTATAGTACTTTGTCACAGTGTCCCTAGCAAACTAACACCCATCTGGCAGAGCTGGGGGCTGGGTGTGAGTGGCACCGCTTCCCTGTAGGCAGGCCTATGCTCTCCGGTTTCCTAGTCCCCCAGTGTCTGGACACTGGAGTTTTCAGATGTCGGTGATAGTTTCAGTACTGTCTATGGGACTCACTCGCCTGTGCATCCTTATCTCAGGGACAGCCTTCAGTTCACACTCAGGAAGATGTACCCCAAAACAGCACAGGCACATGAACCCAAGGGAGTTGGTGCTGACACTGAAGGCCGTAACATGAGTATCCCAGGTCGCAGTGTCCTCCCCTAAAGCCCAGGCATCATGCCCCTCTCTTCTCCAGGACCCAGGCGTTTGAACCCCACCCCACTCTCAATGGGCCTTTGTCTCTGTCTGAGAAAGGCACGGGCAGAGTCTGACATCATAAAGCCTGATGTGGGGATGGGACTCTCCTTCCCTCCTCCATCCAGCCTTCTCTCCTCAATTCCCTGTCTGAGGGATTTCCCCCCCTCATCCCCCATCCACCCAGATTCTCTCTTGGAAGGACATTCCCTCCCTCCCTGCCCACAGAAGATGCCCCAGTGTGATAGCGGCTCTGCACTTAATCAAACCACTGCCAGCTCCCACCACCACTTTGCAAAGATTATGCCAATGGAAGGGTCTGCATGGCAGTAGGATCATGTGTAATCTGTCCACGAGGAGTCCCTTCCCTGCTCAGAGTCAGCACAGCCCTCAGCAAATACCCTTGGGCTCTGTCCTAGGGGAGTAAGATAGACAGATAGATAGAAACACTGCCCTCTGAAGTTCCTGGTTAGTGGGGAAGGAGATCATGGATAGTGCAGATGAGCAGATGTGCTGAGGGCTGTGAAGAGACAGCCACATGTAAATGAGGGACTTGGCTTGGTGAGAAGGCAGGCGGCCTTCCAGAGGAAGCATCCACTCAGTGGCTCTGGGTAGGGCAGAGTGGGCATGGAGCGAGGTAGAGGAGCTTTCCAGGAGGAGGGAATTGGTGCAAAGGCCTCCAGTCAGAATGTACCACAGGGTACTGGATAGATACATGCATGCATCTACCCTGCATTTATGCAGCTTAGCTGTGCCAGGAGCTGGGCTACAGCAGGCAAAGCCCTTGTCCTCTTGGAGGTCATGTTCTCACGAGAGGAGACAGTCAATACCTAAGATCATTTCCGATGACAAGAAGAGCCTAGAAGAAAATAGACCAGGATGCAGGCACCACTGTGACCAGGGAAGTGACTGTAAGGGAGGGTGGAGGTGACACTGAAGCCCAGAATGGCAAGGTCCTGTCTCCTCTCCCGCCCATACCGGCCTCTGTTGCCTCCCCTGACCGGGGTTGTACCTGTCATTGCCACCAAGACTCCCTGGATGCTGAGGGCAACGCCTTCTGTTTCTCAGTCTGAGATGTTCAGAGATATTAGAATGCCCTCCCAGGGATGCTGAACCAGGGTGCATAGCAATGCTGGAGAGGGGGACAAGTGAGGAGCCCCCATCCCTCCGGGAAGGAGCTAGTAGAACCCAGGCATCAGGCTGCCCAGTAGAGCAGTGGTGACAAGGGCCCCTTTGTGCCCCCCTCCCCCGGGGACAGGGAGGAGCTGGGCCCTGGAGGCAGGCGGTCCCTGGCACCCACGGGGGGGGGGGGGGAGGGGGCGGGAGGGGGGAAGGAAGGAGGGGCCGGCAAGTGGGGGCCTAGACCCTGAGAGATCAGGGGACTGTAAGCAGGGGTGAGGAGCAGAGGGTGCAGACACAGGAGCATCCTGGTGAGTACACAGCAGCCAAGAGGGGCCAGGGACAGGGTGGGAGCAGAAGGCCATGACTGAGAGGGTGGAGCAGGGACACCAAGGTATGTGCAAGGCGAGGATGGCGCTGTGAACTGCCACTAACTTAGGATGGGGAGGGTGTTCCTTGGGACTTTGGAATGAGCTGGGACCATGGCAGGACAGTGACAGGGCTTTGGGAATAAACTACAGAGAGGGAAAGAAGGGCCCTCCTCAGCACCCCTCCTGCTGGAGGTTCTGCAGGAACAGCTGCCCTGGGGCTTCCAAGTTTGGGGCAGATGTGATGGAAATGCCTGGGGGTGGGTGAAGAGCTGACCGATGCCCAGGTAATTAAATGTCTGCATCCTGCCCTCTGGGAGGGTGAGGCAGTGGGCTTTGAGTGAGCAAGTTCCAGCACCTGGGAGCACAACGAGGTGTGTGTGTGTGTGTGTGTGTGTGTGTGTATACCACCCTGGGTGGGTCTGAATTTACATCGGTGTTTGTCAACCTTTTTTCATTACGCCCCCAACAAAAACATTTTTAGACCTCCTCTTCCTAAAGCCCACTGGCCCTGTGAATTTCACTACTACAGATGTGCCGTGCATGTTTATGTACTGTGGCCTGGAGAGTCGCCATCACAGGCATCATCTGCCTTGTGTCCATCAATATGTGTCTGGGCAGGTCTGTCCTAGCTACCTGTCAGTGTGGGTGTGCAGCCGTGTGTCTTCGTGAGCATGGCATGCAGGCAGGTCCACGTGCATGCTTGAACGTGGTGCCAATGTCAGTGCAGGTGTGCTTCTGTGACTGTGTGCCAGCACAGGCTGTGGACACAGGGGTCTCAGTGCCTGTTCACATTGTAGGGTCCTGACCAGGTGTCCACATGAGTCTGTGGTACAAGCCTGCTCCTCTGGCTGGGTCTAGATCTATCATATTTCATAGCAGCATTTGCATGTGTCTCGCTGTGTATGCATCTGTGTCCGTGGGAAGAGGGTGGTGAAGGCGTGGAAAGGCAGCACTTGGAGACCCTGTCTCCAATCCCGAGGGGACCTACAGAGCAGCCGGGAGGGTCTCCTGACCTCCCAACCCCTGGTCCTTCCTGGCCCCACATAGAGCCCAGTCAGGAGTGTGTCTCTTCTCACCCCACCTACCCCAGGAGTCCCCCAAGATGCAGCACCCTCCCCGTGAGGGAACAGGGCTCTTTTGTGCTGGGCACTGGCCTCTGCTGAGGGTGGGGACAGCAGGGGCCGTCTGTGGTGTGGGAGCGGGCGGCAGGAATTCACACGGCATGTTGGGAATGCTGATGCTGTGAAACCCAGTCATTGATGGCACTGAATCTCTGCCTACCACCCCCAGGTCTCCCCCCACTCACCACATCCCCTTCCCCCCACAAGGCTCTGTCACTCCCCTTTCCTTCCCCACAGTTCTCCACGGCAGTTTGGTGGAGTGGGGAGTGACCCTATGCAGAGTAGTTGCTAGGCTGTGTGGAGGGGCCCTGAGCATCCACGGGCAGGCAGCCTTACAACAGGCGACAACTCGTAGCAGATAGCGGGACAGGGGTGCTCAGGCTCCTGCCCCCTTGCACCTGTCTGACTCTTATTCCAGGTTGGCAGGCTGACATCTTCAAGTGGGACTAGAAGACACCCCAACTCAGGGAGACTGAGGTGAGGGGCAGGGTTCCTTCCTCCGGGCTCCTCCTTCTTCCTGCTGCTGGTCCAGCTTGGCTCTGTCATTACTTCCTGAGGGTCCCCAGGGGCACCATGGTGCTGAAGATCATTGTCAGCATCTTAGAGACAGGGGGTAAGCCTGCACATCTGGAGCCAGGCAGATAGGGCTTGTCCTAGTTGATACTTATAGCTGTGTGGCTTGGACAGGTTACTTAACCTCTCTGGACCTCAGTTGTAAAATGAGGGTAATAACTGCACCTGCCTCAAAGAGATCGAATGAATTAATATAGCAGAAAAAGCACTGAGGGCTGGTACCTGGTCAATGCCATAGAAATGTTTGTCATTATAAATATTAAAGCAGCAGCACCTACTGTCTGAATAAGCCCCCTCCTGAAGCCTTAATAGAAGAATCCCTTCCCTAATCCTTAACCCCTCCTGTCCCTTCTCCAGCTGTCATCACACGCTGTACAAAATGATATTCCTCACAGCACTGCCCCTGTTTTGGATTATGATTGCAGGTAATGGCCGGAGAAGGGTGTGGCTGGGGATTCTGGGGCCTTGGCCCCAAGCAGGCTAGGCTTGTTTCTGTGGGTCCCTGGAGCCCTCAGGCTGGGGGAAGGTGATGAGAATGGGGGCAGGTGATTCAGCCAAGACATGTCCCTTGGCCTCAGCAGTCCTACTCACCCACAGCCTCTAGAGGGGGTCACTGGGGTGCCTGGATGCCCTCGTCCATCTCGGCCTTCGAAGGCACATGCGTCTCCATCCCCTGCCGCTTTGACTTCCCTGATGAGCTGCGGCCTGCTGTTGTGCATGGCGTCTGGTACTTCAACAGCCCCTACCCGAAAAACTACCCCCCGGTGGTCTTCAAGTCACGCACCCAAGTCGTCCACGAGAGCTTCCAGGGCCGCAGCCGCCTCCTGGGGGACCTGGGCCTGCGCAACTGCACCCTCCTGCTCAGCAACCTCAGCCCCGAGCTTGGCGGCAAGTACTACTTCCGCGGGGACTTAGGGGGCTACAACCAGTACACCTTCTCCGAGCACAGCGTCCTGGACATCATCAGTGAGTCCACCCGGGTTGCACAGCAGTGGGACAGGGGCATCCCTGGGGCAGGCAGGGATGTAGCAGGAAGTCTTCCCCAGCACAGACCCAGGGATTGGTTTGTTAGGCTGGGAGGTGCAAAGCCCGGTGCCCACACGGACCAGGCAGATGACAGAAATGAGCAAAGCGGGGCCCCAAGCATTCTTGTGGCCCTCAAAGGGAAGGGGGTGGTGGCAGGATAGGGCTAAGGTCTCTTGATCACTGTGTTTGCTGGACAACTGTGTGAAAGTTACTTAACTTCTCTGATCCTTGGTTTCCGCTTCTGCAGTGGGGGCAGGAGCAGCATTTTAAGCTGAGTGAGGCGTGCTAGTCAAGTGCTCAGCCTGGCACATGGCACCGGCTCTGCTCACCGCGCTGGGTGAGAATGCAGAGCCATTGCTGCCAGGCAGTTTGAACTTAACTTGAAAAAGAAACCAGAATTGTGTATTTTCCTGTGATCTCCTAATTCTTAAACATTAGCTGCTGAATATTTATATATGTATATGTATATGTATATGTATATGTATATGTATATGTATATGTATATGTATATGTATATACATGCTTTAATTCCTAAATGTAGACCAAATAAAATGCAGCTCTGGGCCAGATTTGACCATCAGAGTGGGGCCTACTGCTTGATTTCGGACATTCCTACTGCCAAGTGCCTGAGAAGCCCTACTGCCTAGGACTCTTAGATTCAGGCTAAGTGAGTCTATAAGAAGAGCTGGATTACAGGCCTGATCCACCTCCACCACACATACACTCACACTCACTCACACACACTCTCACTCACACACACTCTCTCACTCACACTCACACTCACACACACACACACACACACTCACACACACACTCACACTCAAACACACACTCACACACACACTCATACACTCACTCACAGAAGTAAACCAAATCAAACATGGGGAGGAGACAGGCTTCTTAAAGAGTGTGTTGCAGTGTCAAGACACAGATGATCAAGCCAGAGTGACAGAGTTTGAAGCTCAGTGTTACCAGCTGTGGCCTCAATCTCCTCAACTGCAGAATTAGTAAAGTAATATTACCTACCTGCTAGCATGGCTGGAAGGCAAATCCAATGTTGTGAAGGACTCAGATCGGCATATTGTTATTTTCATTACTATTACACTGTGGTTGGATTTGTGCAGGGCTCTGGGTGAAGGTAACCAGGCAGTGAGAACATTTTAGGGAATTCTGTATCCAAGGGGAGGGAACCAGGTACCAGCATTGGAATTGGTCAACGTGGGGATGTCTGCTTCCTCCATTCTCCTTCTCCCTGCCCATGTAGACACCCCCAACATCGTGGTCCCTCTGGAAGTGGTGGCGGGCACAGAAGTGGAGGTCAGCTGCCTGGTACCTGACAACTGCCCAGAGCTGCGCCCAGAGTTGAGCTGGCTTGGCCACGATGGCCTGGGGGACCCGGCTGTCCTGGGTCGGCTGCGCGAGGACGAGGGCACATGGGTGCAGGTGTCACTGCTACACTTTGTGCCCACTAGGGAGGCCAATGGCCTTCGGCTGGGCTGCCAGGCCTCCTTCCCCAACACTACCCTGCAGTTCGAGGGCTACGCCAGTCTGGATGTCAAGTGTGAGCCTGGGTGCCATCCGGGGGTGGGGGTGGAGACCGTGGCACCTGCCTGCTGATTCCACTGTGTCGTTGGCCTTAGACCCCCCTGTGATTGTGGAGATGAATTCCTCGGTGGAGGCCATCGAGGGGTCCCATATTGGCCTGCTCTGCGGGGCTGACAGCAACCCGCTGGCGCTGCTGACCTGGATGCGGGATGGCACGGTGCTTCGGGAGGCTGTAGCTGAGAGCCTGTTCCTTGAGCTGGACGAAGTGACACCCGGGGAGGATGGCGTCTACGCCTGCCTGGCAGAGAACGCCTATGGCCAGGATAACCGCACCGTGGGGCTCAGTGTCATGTGTGAGTGACCGCCCTGTGGACTCGCGTGGCACTGTCCCACAGAGTAGGGGTTAGGGGAAGGGGCCCTGCAGGGTGGGGTGGGCCATCAGGAACAGAAATGTGGTTGAGGAAAGATGGAGAGGAGAGTTGTGGGTCAAGGCATTCATTCATTCCTTCATTCTTTGCACAAATATCTGGTGAATACCTACTCTGCACCACCCTCATCCCTAGGACAGCAGCAGAGACAGATGTGGTCCCTGTCACCCAGGAAAGCTGGATTTATTCCATTTCCGGGGCAGCCTGGCTGACCTGGGAGTAGATCAGGGCCTGACCCTACGAATCTGAATTTTAAATTAGTCCCATTGCAGTTCTAATGGGAGGTTTGCGGGGACCCCAAGCCTCACCCAGCTGATTGTGTGCACCTGTACATTATGGAGCCCTAGAGGAGGTGGCTAATCAGACAGGATTCTTAGCTAGGAACCAGGAGAGGTCATTCATTCATTTTTCATTCACAAATACTTATTGAGGCAAAATGCCAGGCTGTGGATAATAATAATGACAGCTACAGCCAACATTTACTCAGCAGTTTCTGACTACTTTACACAAATGCTCTTCCCCCAGGCATCCCAGAGGCTGGCTCCTCCCACCTCCTTCCGCTCTCACTGAAGCCTGCCCTCACCATCCTAGTTAAAACTGTAACCAACCTAACTTCCCATCCCTCCCTTCATTTTTCGCCAAAGCTCTTATCCCAAATTGGCCAATGATACATTTTATTTACTTACATGGCAACCACCCACATGGGCAGGGATCTTCCTCTACTTCGTTCAGGCTGGAACAGTGCCTATTACTTAAGTTCTCAGTTACTCCTTATGGAGTTAGAACTATTATTAAGCTCGTTTTCCAGATAAGAAAAAATGAGGCCACAGAGGTTAAGACATAGGTCCACACACAGCTGGAAGGAGCAGGGCCTGGATTCAGACACAAGCATTCTGCAGAGCCCCCTGTTCTTGTAAACAGGACAGCCAGGCCTGGGGTTCCCTGAGCCATTCTGAGCTGTTGTGCTTGGACTGGGGTGTATGGGTCACATTTGGGGGTAGAAGTTGGCTGGCAGAAGAGGTACCTCCTGGCATCTGACCATCACCCCCTGTGCTGCTCCCCAGATGCGCCCTGGAAGCCAACAGTGAATGTGACAGTGGTGGCTGTGGAGGGGGAGACGGTCTCCATCTTGTGCTCCACACAGAGCAACCCGGATCCTATTCTCACCATCTTCAAAGAGAAGCAGATCCTGGCTACAGTCATCTATGAGAGTGAACTGCAGGTGGAGCTGCCAGCTGTCACACCTGAGGATGATGGAGAGTACTGGTGTGTGGCCGAGAACCAGTATGGTCAGAGAGCCACTGCCTTCAACCTCTCCGTGGAGTGTGAGTATGCCCCCTCCAACCCTGTTCCCTGCTAAGAGCTGGCTCGACTGCTGTCTCCCCTCCACATGAGGTTGATGGTTCAAGAGGGGACGTCTGGGTAACTGGAGGTACACCATGTATCCCAACCAAGAGTTAATGTTGCACCAGCAGGTAAGGATGGAAAAGGCAGGAAGGTGGAATCCACAGTAAGAAAGTACAAGTCCCACCTGGGAACACTTGTCTCCACATCCTGGAGTGTGCTTTTAACCAGGGGGATTCTGGATCCTGTGGCCACTGCACCTTTAACTAAAATAGTAACCATGATATCTAACCCTGTGGAGCATCTCTGTGTACCAGGCGTTGTTGGAAGCTCTGTATAGGGACCCACTCACTTCATCCTTATGACATTCCTATGAGGGGTTCCATTACTGCCCCTGGTTTCTAGAGAAAGAAGCTGAGGCCCAGAGAGGTTATGCCACTTGCCAAGGTCACACAGCTAGGAAATGGCAGAATTTTAAGGTTCAAATCCAGGCAGTTTGGTTCCACTCTTCTGTACTGCCTAAAGCTTACTTCATCCTGCATTATGACATCAGAATACAGTCAGCGGTCTAGCAGTTGTTATGTGCAAAGGGCTGTGAGGCTCTGTGAGAGGTGGAGAATAGTACCAAGAAGACACCAAGCTTATTAACAGATATAAGCCAGGGAGATGAGATGGATGCACATAAAAAGCTAACTGCCTTGGAAATGAAGCTCATTGTTCTGCTGCCAGCTAGTGCCTCTCCCAGCATCCTCTCTATGGATAGCACCACTAACACACTGATGCCCACGCTGGCCACCATTCTGGGTTGTAGCTCCCAAGTCACAAGTTTGACCCTGCCCCCTCCTTCAGCAATTTTCTCTGGAATGTCACCTCCATATTTCCATTTCTCCTCAGCTCTGACCTGACCTCTGGCACTAGTCTCCAAACGTCACTACTCTCAACCTCAATTACTTCACTTTAATAGTCCCCTCCCACAAGTTTGCCAGAAGATAATGAGCACAGCCCATACGTAATATTCTGCATGTATGGTGATAACCAGTATATGGTAGATATAGATTATTCCCGCAGTGCCATCTTCCAGGGCAATGCCATGGCCATCCACTCCTTTGCTGACCTTTCATCTTTGGCCACATTCCCTTCAGTCTCTGGTCACTCACAGCATCCAATGTGGTCACCATGTATGGGCTTTGTGGCACTGTCTTCTCCATATGAGCCCTTTTTTCTGTCATACCCCAAGCCAGTGGTCCTTAAGTTTAAGAGTCAGAACCCACTGAACATACACACAACACCATCTCATGTACATTGTCTGTCACCCCCCACCACCAGCCCCCGCATAGTAAGAGTAGTTGCAGCAAATGGCCATAAAGGGCCTATTCCAGGTTGTGATTCCTCTCCAGGCGTGGCTGCTGGGTCCTCCTGGTGGCCCTGTGAAGCAGGTGTGTGTTATCCTTAGTCCTCAACTACGAAAACAAAGGTCAGAATCCCCCCATGCTCATGCAGCTAGGAAGGTTGGTCAGAGCCAAGGTTCTTCTGGCCTCCTGTCTGCCTCAGATGTTACCTGGTAAACCACGGCTGCTTCACCTCCCTGCAGGTCTTAGCACCCAAGGACTCACTTAATCTGGATTTAAAAAAAACACACAAATTGATTTGGAATACAAAGCCATCAGCCCACTGGAGTAGCGGAGCAGCTATGACATTTCTCCTTCCCCGCTCACCCCCCGGCCCCCTGCTAAGCTCCTCAGGCTTCTGCAAGGCCTGTGTCACAGTGCTTTCCCGCTGGGAGTGCAGCTGCAATCCTAACGTCTAGGTTCCCTAGCATTGGCTTTAGTGCTCACTGACAATGGGGGGTACCCAGTCTGGTGCAGGGTTCCCAGTCTTACCTGCCCACCCCAGAGCTTGGCATGGCTTGGCACTGCAGGAGGCGCTCACCCTTACAGAGTGTTTGGGACATGCAAGCGACGAGTCTGAGCTCTTTGCCTGTATTGGCAATTTTATTATCACGCCAATGGGATTGGGAGAGGGGACTGTTGTTCTTTACTCCAAAACAGTTTAAGGAAACTGAAATGTTACTGGTATCAAGCACCTGAGAGCTGAACCACCCTGGGTCTATATGCCAGTTCTCTGTCTTGCTACACCATCTCAGACAAGAGACTTCACCTTTACTGAGCCTAAATCATTTCCTCTGAAAAGTGAGTGTGATAAGAATAACTTACTCCAAAGTTGAGGAAATGATGCATCTGATACTCCTATATGTTCCGTAAGTCTTAGATATCCTCATCGCTTCCCACTCATCTTTCCTTTGGACTCCAGGCTGGATGTCCGGCCTGCATTCTGGAGCCAAGGCCATGCTCACATGCTCCCTTCTGCTAGAATGGTTCTATTTTTCTAATCATTAGTCCTCGAGTGGACGTTAATTTATTTTTACAGCACAATCGTGTGCCTATATTCAGAGTTCCTGTAGCTCCTGTGAGTTAAGTACTATTACCCCTGTTTGCATAAATGAGAACTCCATCTTGGAGGCCCAAGGATGCTGAGGGCCTTATTGAGGCCACCAGCCAGAAGATGGCCACTTGGGATTTGTCTAGTGTCAACTGGGGTATCCCAGCTGTCTGCAAAACTTCAAAAACGCTGAGCACATACAGGCAGGGTGCCAGCGTTCCCACAGCATCTGGGGCAGACTTTGTCACCAGAGCACTAGTGGTACAGTCTTGTATGAAAGGGTTTTTTAAAAATTTAATTGCTGTCCATTCAGGTTTGTCATTATTGGTTTATTTTGTAGTGTGCTAATTTGTTAACATTACAGCAAGCCTGGTGTATGCCTGCCTAAACAGAATTGGGGGTATTTGACCTTTGATTTACTAGAACATTGAGGTTCTGATTAGAATCATCTCTATTATGTATACATTTGGTCACATGACTCCCTGGCCCATCACTGTCACCTGCATATTCTTTTCCTGGAAAGTGAAAATACTAGTAAGTGGGCAGGCGAGCTAAGTGAGAGGCTTTGGCCCGTGTGTACGTGGGTTTTGGTAAGAACTGAGAACCAGAACTCAGGCTACAGTGAACAGAGGGGACTGCTTGACTCTCCAGGAGGAAAGAGAATATAGTTTTAAAACGCAGCATTCAAATTTTGACAATAATTTCATATTTTGGAAAATAAAAGAAAATCATCATACCTGTACCTTTTTAAAAAATACAAATGGCAGCAAAGCAGAGCTCAACAGAATCTTGGATAGAGGGTGGTGCTGGGTTCGAGTGGCGCTGGGACTCTCATGAGGGGGGTCAGAATGCAAGGGGACTCTGGAGAGTCAGCAGGGCTGTCTGCAAAGGGGGGCGGTACAACTCAATAGGTCACCCCACAAGTCTTCCCAGAGCTCTGCTGTGTGAGACACGATGTCAGTGTGGGCGGCAGAGCGAGACAGAGTGAGAACCTGTCTTGGTGGAAAAGAGAGAGAAGCCACATCAATATCTAACCCGCGTAGGAATGAGCGCTGGGCAGGAAACTTAGTGGGACAGGAGTGAGGCCAGTGAAGCGAGGTGGGAGAGAAAGAGAGAGCATCTGAGTGGTCGGAGGAGAACCTTCATGAGCGAACTAGAGTTGGGAAGGTGCCCTCAGGGAGTGCTCCAGGCTGAGGGAGAAACACAAACACCTGGTGGGAAAGCTCCATAAACCTGAGAAACAGCAAGGAGGCTGGTGTGATGGGAAGGGGTGAGCCTTTCAGGGCAGGACACGGAGGTCAGAGTGCGGCTCGGTCCCGCAGGGTCTTGCAGACCAAGGCAAATAAGCTGGATTTTATTCTAAGTGACAGAGCAATGGGAGGATAGGTTTGAGCAGGGAGCACCATGATGTGATTTGTGTTTTCAAGGTGAACAAAGTTAGACAAGTAAAGGGATGGTGTCCGGAGAAAGCGCAGCTAGCTCACCTCGAGGACAGCTGTGCCGGCTCTGGGCCCTCAGCCAAGGAGTCCTGGCTTCTGGCTGTCTCCAGCCACGCAGTCCGCTTTTGCCCTGCAGTTGCTCCTGTGATCCTTTTGGAGTCCCACTGTGCAGCAGCCCGAGACACGGTGCAGTGCCTGTGCGTGGTGAAATCCAACCCGGAGCCCTCTGTGGCCTTCGAGCTGCCCTCGCGCAACGTGACAGTGAACGAGACAGAGCGGGAGTTCGTGTACTCGGAGCGCAGCGGCCTCCTGCTCACCAGCATCCTCACGCTGCGGGGACAGGCGCAGGCCCCGCCGCGCATCATCTGTACCTCCCGCAACATCTACGGCACCAAGAGCCTGGAGCTGCCCTTCCAGGGAGCCCGTGAGTGTCGTGGTCTGGGGCTCGGAGCCACAGGGGAGAGGGCGCTCCTCTCGGATCCAGGCTTCTCTCCCCAAGGCTGACTGACCATCAGCCACGGAGCCTGGGTCAGGCTACGCAGGTGTATCATATGGTAAGAGGTCCCTCTGGACAGGAAGGAGAGGCCGCCCTGAGTTTGCCTAGACCAGCGGTTCTCAACCTTAGGTCCGAACCCCTTTGGGGGTCAAACGACCCTTTCACAGGGGTCGCCTAAATACACCCTGCATATCAGATATTTACATTATGATTCATAATGGTAGCAAAATTAGTTATGAAGTAGCAATGAAAATAATTTTATGGTTGGGGGTCACCACAACATGAGGAATGGTATTAAAAGGTCGCAGCATCAGGAAGATTGAGAACCACTGGCTTAGACTATCCTCCCAGGCCCTCCAGGCCCTCCTGGCTAGTCAGTCAGTGAAGGATGTGCCGGCCATACAGCTATTTGTCACCGTCACTGATGTCCCAGTCCATCTCCTAAGAACCAGGCGTGTTCACTCCCACCAGCAGTCTGAGGACACCTGGGCGTTCTCTCTCCTCAGACCGCCTCATGTGGGCTAAGATTGGGCCTGTGGGAGCCGTGGTTGCCTTTGCCATCCTGATTGCCATTGTCTGCTACATTACCCAGACACGCAGAAAGTGAGTGCTCAACCGGGCTGACCTGGGGGAGGGGAGAGACTCTAACAGTGGAGTGGGGAGGGGGAGGAGGTGGGGGGAGGCTGAGGACTAGGCAAGGGAGGGCAGCCCGTGCATGTGGGAGGGTGTGTTCTGCTCTGAGGGTGTTCCACTGGACCGAGGAGAAAGGAGTCCTGCCTCCATGAGCCACTACAGGTCAGCATGTGCCAGTGCCTGAGTCAAGCACTTTCCACCAGTCATTTCTCCACTCTGCCCTCCTGCCCTCCAAGAGGTGTGATGGGGAAAGCCAGCTTCCCCAGCTTGCAGCTATAGCATCGGTCACAGCTGGTTCCAGAAGTGCCAATGACGACACACATCTGTGGCAACAAAAATGCTCCCCAGCCCAATCCACACCCACCTGCCACCACTGTGCTGCTATTTTTCTTCCTTGTTAATCTCCCTGCTCCATAGGGAGCAAGAGGGAGAGATCCAGAGCAAATGAAGAGAACCTGGAGAAGCCAGGCGGGGTCCTGAAAAGTGGTAGAGACCAGGGGCCACAAAACAGGGGAGGGATGGACGGTGGTGGACAGGAAGGGCTGGTCATTGAGCCCGTCTGCCTCATCTTTGAGAGATGGGTGGGACCAACTCTGGGGTCCCTTGGGCCAAATTCCTAAAGTAGATGAGGGTATATAAAGGGAGGGGGAGGGAGGCCTGGGAGTCCCACTGGGGCTCTCATTTCCTGCCCAACAGAAAGAACGTGACAGAGAGCCCCAGCTTCTCCACAGGGGACAACCCCCCAGTACTGTTCAGCAGCGACTTCCGCATCTCGGGGGCACCGGAGAAGGTGAGGGCCAGAACCCTGTGGCTCCAGGCTAGTTGGAACCTAAATGTCAGGGACACTGGGGTCCTGGGAGAGGCCTGGGAGGCCAAGGGGCAGAGGGGAGGCCATGTCCTTTAGGAGGGACAAAGAGGAAGTATGGAGGGCTGGCTTGGACCTAGGCTGGGAGGGGTGCTGAGGTGGAGACTGTGAAGGGGACTATGGGGTTCAGGCCCAAGGGAAGCCCTCATGTAGGTCTATGACAGCATTTCCTTCTCCAGTAGTCCAGAGTGGTCTCTACCTTGGAATGAGCACCCAGGAGGTAGGTTCCGGGGGGGGCCTCAGTGTGCCTGCCTCTGGGCCCTTAGTGGGCCTTGGGGCTGTCATGCATATGTGTGTGTTCCTGTCAGGAGTCCAAGATGGTCCCTGGTTAAGTCTGCCCTGCCCAGCACTCCTAGCCTTGTCTATTCTGTCCCACTGCTACTCCCTTCTGTTTGTCTGTCTTTGGCCATTGTTCTATGTGTCCGTTCCAAAGCTTGTGTGTGTGCGTGGGAGGGGGGTATGGGGGGGTGGTGGTAGAAAGCATAAAGGGAAAGCCAAAGCCACACCTACAGGATCACCAGGATTGAGGGAGGACATGTACAAACATTTGGAAAGGTGAAATCTGACCAGGTGGCTTTACTCTGGAAAGGTGTTATGGATTGAATTGTGTGCCCCCAAATTCCTATGTTGAAGAAGTTTTCCTGAAGACATTGAATTTGTAGGCAACTTTCAGGCTAAGCGATGAGGTGGGTGTTGCGAAGGGAGATTAGCATGGGAAAAAGCCCTAGAGTGGGACGCGGGGACTGTGGGGCTGGCTGGGCTGGAGGTCCTTAAGGAAAGAGGTTCATATGGGGCCTTGGGACTCAACTCTGGAAGTCTGGGGTACAAGCGACTCTGGCTTTTGCATCTGGACCCTTCTAATGGGCTGGTTCCCTTCATAGAGTGAGAGGCGCCTGGGATCTGAGAGGAGGCTTCTGGGCCTTCGGGGGGAGCACCCAGAGCTGGACCTGAGCTTTTCTCACTCGGACCTGGGAAAACGACCCACCAAGGACAGCTACACCCTGACAGAGGAGCTGGCCGAGTATGCTGAAATCCGTGTCAAGTGAGGGAGCTATGTGGCCACCACCTCCGAAGCGCCCTCCCTGGCCCACACTGGCTGCGGGCTCCCTTCCTCCCCAAAGTACCGGGGGCTGAGGCAGGAAAGGGATGGAGCAGGTGACAGCAAGGTCCTGGGGGTCTGGCCCCCCATCTTTCCCAGCTGCCCCTACCCTGCCAGCACCGCATCCTCACAGTGTGGCTCTCCTCTAACCTCCTTTAACCTCATCTGTCTGGAGGGGAGTTTTGTCTGTCTGTGTTATTTATTGCTATCCCCTGCCTGTCTCCTCCCCAACACCTGGCCCTAGGGTCTGTACTGAAGGGACATGGAATAAATGCCCCCAAACCAAATGCCTGTCTAGATCCTGATGATTTCTGACCTGTCCCTGCGGAAGACTTCTATCCCCCTACTTACCCTCTGCTGGGCCCTGTGTGTGGGCAAGGCCCAGGGATTCTAGCTCTGAGCCTAGGCCAACCACCATTAAGTTGCTCCCACTCTGAGCTGTGGGCTGGATCTGGCTCACAGCATGCCTTATTTGACTTCTGGTTTATTTCACATAACAACCCTCATTCCTGCCTCCTCCACAGTCAGAGAGACTGACAGTGTTGCACTTGACCACCACAGCTGTGACTCACTGAAAGAGAAGGGTTATGGGCTCCCTATTTGCCATAGTTCCCACTATTTCCTATGTCCCACACTGGCTGGCTTCCCTCACTCACTGAGATGCCCTCCTATGCCCTGAAGGTCAAGGGCGACTCCAGGCCTATTCACGAGCCTGTGTTGGTTTGACTGCCATCCTTCACATTCATGCTGAACTCTGCAACTTCAGTTTCCACTCTTTATTCCATTTGGTTTAAGAAACATTATTTAGGTTTCTAAACATTATTTAGGTTTCTCAGCTGTGTGTTGAGCCCATTCAGGAGGCTCAGGCTATCCTGGGAAGGAACCCCCAGGACAACCCTATGAAGATGAAAACACTGGGGCCAAGAGAAGATAGGTGATTTTTCCAAGTCCTGAAGCTAGTAAATGGTGTGGCTAGGCTCTTGACCCAGTTCTTCTTTTTCTATGAAACCTGTCAAGAATTTAAAGAAGGCCAGACCCTGAGTGGCACCCTCACAGGAGATTTACTAGCCACACCCTAGCACCTGACTTCCCAGGGGCCACACCCTGTCAAGATAGCAAATTTGTCAGCTGGCTGTGGACAACCTGGGCCTGTGGTCCAGACTTTCTTGGAAGACTTTTGAGATGGTTTGGGCAGACACATAGAGAGACTGCGTTACGTAGCTCTAGGGTGGGAGCCATTTTCCCCTCACACACCCAAACAGCACTACTGATCCTGTGCACAGTCCTCCCTTCACATGGCTAAATCATAGTCTGTTTCAGCCTCATGAACTCTGCTGACCTCACCCTGATGACTCTCTAAGACCCTGCCTAACCACAAAGGTCCACAGGTCCCTGGAAGGTGGCAGGTGGCCTTGGTGTATCCTGAGACTTTTGCTGAGTGGCCTCAGACCCAGCACTGGTGCTGAGTTTGAATGTGTATGAACCTATGAACATCACTTGCCCCTACCTGGTCGCTCACTGAGAACCTACTTCATAAAACTTGTGTACTGCCCAGAGGCTTTTTCATGACTGCACTTAACAGGCAGCCAGCAGGAGGAGGTGAATCTAGGATTTCAGGTATCTGGGGCCCTTTGCCGACCAGCTTGATGCTAATGGAAGCTGGTCTTGTTATGTAGCTTGACCCCTCCCAGGTGCACCCAGGTCAAGTAGAGGCATCCACAAACTGTGGATTTCTTTGAAGCTCCAAACAGATAGCCTAGGGATGATCACAGAAAGTACCTGACATTGAACTGCACTAGAATCCCTCCCAAGAGGCCTCAGAAACAACACACTTGGTGGCAGGATTCAGACTCCATCAGGGCATGACCCACTTACTTCTACAATCAACACATCAAAAGAGATCTTGGCAGGCACCAGACCCTGCTGGGATGAATTCTGCTATGTGGGGTCAGCCCCTTCACAGTAGCTCATACACTGTGGTCAGGGTCAATCCTCATAGTCAGCTGCACTGATTATGGGCCAAGAGCAATCAAGACTCAACTATAACCAGAGGCTCACATAATCCTCACAAGTTTCCTAGAGCACGTAGTGTAGGTGATCAGGGAGATTCCACCACCAAGCCCAGAAAACACCTACTACATAAGGCCACCATGCCAAGATGGGGACATAGAACATCTACCTAATGCACAGAAACAAATACTGAGAGGCAGACATATTGGGAGACAAAGAAATATACCCCAAATGTAAAAGCAAGAGAAATCCCCAGAAAAAGAACTAAATGAAATAGAGGCAAGCAATTAAACTGATATAAATTTCAAAAACAATAATTATAATGATGCTCAAGAAACATGGTAAGAATGGATAAATTCAGTGAGAACTTAAAGATAGTAACCATAAAAGAGGACATAGAAACTATAAAAAAGAACCAGTCAGAAATGAAGAATACAATATAAGAAATGAAGACTACTCTAAAAGGAATCAACATCAGGTAAGATGAAGCAGAAAATCAAATCAGTGATTTAGAAGACAAGGTAACAGAAAACTCCAAATCAGAGCAGAAATTAAAAAACAAAACAAAAAAACAACGAGGACAGAGCCTGGCTGGCATGGCTCAGTGGTTGAGTGTTGACCTATGAATTGGGAGGTCACAGTTTGATTCCCGGTCAGGGCACGTGCCTGGGTTGAGAGCTCAATCCTGAATGTGGGGTGTGCAGGAGGCAGCTGATCAATGATTCTCTCTCATCATTGATGTTTCTATCTCTCACTCCCTCTGCCTTCCTCTCTGAAATCAATAACAATATAATTTTAAAAATGAGGATAGTTTAAGGGACTTCTGAGACAACATCAAGCATAGCAACATTCATATTGTAATGTACCATAAGGAAAAGAGAGAGTGAGCAAAGGATTGAAAACCTAGTTGAAGAAATAAATGACTGAAAACTTTCCTAACCTGGTAAAGGAAAAAACCCCACACAAGTCCAGGAAGTGCAAAATCCCAAACAACATGAACCCAAAGAGGCCCACACCAAAACACATCATAATTAAAATGGCAAAGATTAAAGACAAAGAAAGAATCTTAAAAGCAGAAAGAGAAAGACAGTTACCTGCAAGGGAGCTCCCATAAGACCGTCAGCTGATTTCTCAACAGAAACATTTCATGCCAGAAGTGATTGGCACAGAATATTCAAAGTGATGAAAGCAAGGACCTACAGCCAAAATTACTTTACCCAGCAAAGCTCTCATTTAGATTTGAAGTACAGATAAAGAGCTTCCTACACAAGAAGAAGCTAAAGGAGTTCCTTACCACCAAACCAGTTTTCTTTTTTGTTTTTGTTTTTAAAGAAAGAGACGTTTTATTAGCATTGTTACGGCAATGCAATAAATGAAGGGATCCTCAGTGCACAGCACAACCGAGCTGCAAGCAGATAAATCAGAGAGTGAAACCAATTATTGTACACAAGTGCAGACACAGGGTCACCCTGAACCTCAAACAGAAGATTGAAAATCACTTTAAAAAAAAAGTAAATAAAAATAACATCCATATTTCTATTTAAAAAAGCGCCAGCTCTTGAGTGGCAGAGCATGGAAAGACCAAACGCTTTAATGCTCAGCTGTGTAGCCTGCAAGGGCCAGGCCTGTTTTGGCCTTTAAAGCTTAATTTAAGCATCCCAGAGTTTCATCTTTTGAAGTACTTCTGTTTTAAAATTTTCTTTCTCTACTAATTTATGAACTGTGTCCATCTAACAGTTAGCCAGACTTCATCAGTTGTAAATGTTAAGACCACAGAACCTCCCTTTGTAAGGCTTATATCTGAGTCAAGAATGAAGAGAAACTAAACACCAGAACCTTAAAAAGTCAAATGACAGTGGAGCCAATGCCCATTTAGAAAAGCACTCTTACCTTCTCCCCCTTAAAGTTCTATTTTGGTAAATAGTAACATACATGAGGCCTGGTGCATAAAATTTATGCATGGGGAGAGGGGTCCCCTCAGCCAAGACTGCACCCTCTCCAATCCAGGACCCCTCAGGGGATGTCTGATCAGGCCAGGGATCAGGCCTAAACTGGCAGTCACATATCCCTCTCACAATGGACTGCTAGCTCCTAATTGCTCACCTACCTGCCTATCTGGTTGCCCCTAACTACCCCGCCCCCGCTGCTGACCAGGTCACCCCCAACTGCC
>PVJC01006772.1:28700-53807 GCA_004026665.1 Murina feae | reverse complement strand
GTCATGTCTAAGGGCATCACCGTGGGTTTGTACATTGTGAGCAGGAAACATAACCAACAAAAACCAGCCCGATGAGGTCACCAGGGAAGATCTCATGCTCCTCACTGGACAGACAAGAAAACCCACAGGCACAGTGAGGAGACCTGCTCCTAGTCACGTAGCCAGCAAGGGCAGAGCCACCACTCAACCCAGAACTCCTAATGCCAGCCCTTTGCACTCCACTGCACAGCCTCTGGGCATTCGCGTGTCCGGGTGCTACCAACTCCCCAGTGTGTCAGATCAAATGGGACTTAGGATCCCCAAACTGCACCTGGGACTGACTGTTCCCCTCCCCCCATCACAGGTACTTGGGATGAGAGGCCCCTGGGGCGTGGAGCCCAGGCCATAGTGCATAGGATGTGTCTCCTCTCCCCAGTCTGCTCACTGCCAGGGGGGCAGATTCACTGCTATGGAGAATCAGTGTCCTATCAGAGAGCAGCTGCCGCAGCCCCCCTCACCCCCGCCCACCCCCAGGACTGGGCTGGCAATGCCAGCTGCCCCCTGCACTGCGGAAGCCAGATGCAATTCCCGGAAACTGAACATGAGCACCACTTGCGGGAACCCCAGAACGTGCTAAGGCTCTCGTCTGGCTCTCAGTGCAAACTGCCAAAGCAGGTCCTACACCAAGTGCTCAGACAGCATATCTTGGTCCCAACTGTTTCTTTTGCAGGAGAGGGATGTTGGGCATAGAAATGGGCAGGAACAATGTTCAGGCTTTGGTGGTGGGGTGGGGACCCCGAGTCCCGTTCCACTATCCTTTCTATCGCAGCCACCTACGTGTCTCTGGAGCATCATTGCAGTTGGATAACCCTCATGGAGACAAACTGCCTCAGATGCAGAAACCTGCTTAGGACATTTGTCATCATTACGGGAGCCATTATTCATCTAGGCTATCTTTAGTGACCAGAATACCTCCTTGTGATGGGACGGTTGGAGGGGAGGGAGGAGCCTGAGGACTTTGAGTAACAGAAGCACTGAGATAGGCCACAGAGAGCAGTGGGTAATTCTAGAGCTGCACTTTGCAGTGTACAGAGGAATGAGCTAGAGGACGGACATGTCATCAGGATCTGTGAGTTCAGCCAAAAGGCCAGACCAGGGAGTGACCATCAGCCACCCAGTTATCAGGGTAGTTCTAAGAAGGCAAGCCCCTGTTTTGTAAAAACTGCTGTTTGGAATTCTCTGCTGTTCCTCTTATTCTAAAAAGATAACTTTGCTTTCTAGCCTGCCTTAGTCTGCTGGAATAATGAGGACAATAAACTTAGCTGTCTGACCTTGTAGGCCAGAGACTAGATACGCCCATACTCTCAATGCCATGCCAGGTGCATTTTTTAATTGGATAGAACTGTGTAGTTTTCAAGGCTAGCAGCAAGATAACCACTAACTGCACAGAGGGCTGGCTCCTTAATAAAAAGGGAAGTTCTGCTTGTAGGCTTGCTTAGAATTTAAAACCATTTTCTCTAAGCCCACCGCCATGAGTAAAGTGTAACACCAAACTCTCCTGCATCGTTTGATTATTCCGGTTCTCTGTAACAGTTCTGGAGTGAGACTGGAGAACGAACACTGCCCGAGGCACCTGCCTACCCTAACCTCATGCTCTTTGTAGGTGGGCGGGAAGTCTTTAAAAGGCCAAGATGGGCAGATCAGTCCTGGAAGCTCTGATGTGTTCAAAGCCCCACAGGCATCTCAGAATGTCCAGGGGGGTCCCTGAACCAGGATTTGCTCCAGTCAAACAGATAGAGGACTTATCAAGTACTCTGTTCTTCAGTGTCTGATCTTCCAGACCCACCCTCAGTCCTAAGCCAGGGACAGGCAACTCCCCCAATTCAGGGGCAGTACGACAGTGCCATGCCAGAGGACTGGAGGTCTGTCCCCAGCAGGCAACCATTCACAGGAAACGGAGAGCTGAGAGTGGACCGAAGAAAGATTACCACGTCTTGTGACCATATTCAACTCCAACCCATGTAAGGCAGCAAAAAGTGGTTTTAAAATTCTTAAGCCTCCATTGTCCTCTTTGGCACCCAGTACATAGAAGAGATTGAATAAATATATGACAAATGATTAGGTAAAGAAGTGAAGGAAATGAATGAATGAATGAAGTGAGCATTTGCGTTAATGAGTAAATGAATGAACTATCTAGGTAGAAAATAATTGTGGCAGTACACAAGGGAATTGCAGAACCTTGATGATGCATGCATAAATTCGCACAAATTCTACACTGGAGAAAGGAGTCATCGTTCATGGAATTCCTATCAACACAGCATCTCCTCTTCTGTTCTTTACTCTCCTGCACCTTAGAGAACCAAAAACTTTTAAATTAACTGTTCTGTTCTCTGAACATTTGGGCAGGATTAAAATAACTTCTGGGCCCAGCCGGTATGGCTCAGTGATTGAGCACCAAACTGTGCACCAAGAGGTCGCTGACTCGAATCCTGGTGAGGGCACATGCCTGGGTTGTGGGCTTGATTCCCAGTCAGGAGCGTTCAGGAGGCAGCCGATCGATGTTTCTCATCAAATGTTTCTCTCTCCCTCCATCTTTCCCTTTCCCTCCCTCTCCCTGTAAAAATTCATAAAAACATATTTTAAAAAATAACTTTTGGGTGTTATTTCTCCATTTTTTATTTTTTTATTTTTATTTTTTTTTAGCCAGTTGAAAATTTGTTCTCGATCCAGAGCCCACCTGAGGTATTTTTCCCTTAAACTCCTTTGGTGTCTTCCTGCCTGTTGCTGCCGCTTGGTCTTGTCACCACAACATTCTTTAACACCCCAGCAGGGAAAAGGCAGACGGGCAGGGTGAAGCAGGTGGGTATGTTGGTGGCAGACAGCCTGGGCCCTGGAATCCTGAGTCTCCCACCTAACCAAGTAGCTGTGGATAGGGTACCCACCTCTGGATAATACTGGAACTTGCCCTTTGAATATGACTAGAAGTCTTCATGCAGGATGGCATCTGCATCCTATGACACAGTTTTCATGTTATTATAGCACGCGATCACATTATCTCGTATCACATTGCCACGTTATATCCTCCTGCGTATCGTATCGCGCGGTAGCATGTCCCACTGCATTACAGGTAGCAGTAGTATGTCCACTGTGGTTCAGACCAGCGACTGGCAGTGTGTTCACCAAAGTCACACCCTCTCCAGCGCTCTCCTCTAATTACTTTCCTAAGGGTCTTCCCCAGACTCCCACCACTCTTTACTTCTCTCTTATGTAGAACCTAGGGCTCTTCAGGGAGAAAAGTGTACTTGTTCTTCCTTTCAGACATTTAGCTCCCCCAGTGGCTGGATCACCCTGGCCTTCACCTTTTCCTTCAGGGGAAGCCGCTGGGGCTCGGGGTCCTGACAAGGAAATCCACTCCAAGTCTCCTTGTTGACCGACTCTCACTCTCCCCTCCAGCATTGCTGACTCCCACTCACATCAGCAAACTGGTTTGTGAAGTTGGTTGGAGTTGTGAAAACTTAAGGTTATGAGAACTCCAGGGTAGGCCAGAGCGGAGTCTGCCAGCTTATTTGATTCCCTGTACTCGGGAGGTCAAGGCCATGGGAGCATGGCCAGAGCCTTGGGCTGCCGGGCTTATATTGGGAAGGGATCTGGAGCTGAAGACGTGTTATCAAATTAAGGAAAATGGGTCCTTTGACTGGCACTACACTATGCTCATTCCAGTGGCAGACACTGTGGGTTCCCTCCTGTTTATATCTCCCTCAGGTCACAGCGCCCCCATATCTAGGGGGTGGCAACATGCTCAAGGAAGATGAACTCTTCACCCAGACTGAGAAGGAAGCATAGTTGGCTTATGCCAAGTGTGGCAATCCTACTCCCCTTTCCACATGATTAACTTGGGCACCCGATTCAATTCCGACCAATGAGAGCAAAGGAGCATGAGTCCTCAGAAGTTTTCTGTTTACTGTTGTGGACAAAATAGGGGCTCAAATCGCTTCTAATGGGTGCTAATGGAAGTAACCTCACAGGGGTGGTTACTTTCCTCACTGGCAGGCATAGTGGGTAGTCATGCTCCAGGCGTAACTTCTTTAGTGAAAGGTTTGTCTTTGCCTTAAGCAAGCCCTGTCCATTGTTCTTGTGCATCTAGGCTAACAACAACATGCCAGAATAATCCTCTTTTCCAGAACCCTTGAAGGGAGCACATATCCTTGTTAATTATCTTATAATCCAATCCCTGCCTTGCTTTCTCCCATCTTTATTTAATCTTTCATATATACCCTCCTTAATACAAAGTGCATAAACTGAAAACTGTCATCCAGGAAGAATTTTTCTCAGTCTGTTGAGATTTTGCTTCCAGTTATATCCTCTTTGGCTCAAACAAAATTTGTTATAAAAGTTCTCTACAAGTTTGGCCCTGGCTGGTGTGGCACAGTTGGTTGAACATTATCCTGTCCTTTGCATGGAGAGGTGGCCAGGGTACATACCTGGGTTGTGGGTTTGATCCCCAGAGTAAGGGGCAGGTAGGAGGCAGCTGACCAATGTTTCTCATTAATATTTCTCTCTCTCTCTCCCTCTGCCTTCCTTTCTCTAAAATCAATAGAAACTTTTTTTTAAGTTATCTACAGTTTGGGTGCTCTTATGTTGACACTGTTACAAAGAGAAACAGCAAGTTCCTTTCTGCCTGACTTGACTGCAATTGTTTGAGAACATGGTATTGGAGCTACGGCAACCACTTTGTGACCATGAGGCAACAAACCAAAGGGCAAATAATAAAATAGCGCCCTGACTGGTTTGGCTCAGTGGATGGGACGTGGCCTGCGGACTGAAAGGTCCCGGGTTCGATTCCAGTCAAGGGCATGTACCTTGGTTGCAGGCACATCCCCAGTAGGCGGTGTGCAGGAGGCAACTGATTGATGTTTCTCTCTCATCGATGTTTCTAACTCTCTATCCTTCTCCCTTCCTCTCCGTAAAAATCAATAGAAAGTATTTTTAAAAAAAGAATAAAATAGCAATGAGATAGAACACAGGATTTTTTACAATAACAAATGGTGCACAAATCTGGGACCATTTTCTTCTAGACTTTCATGATTTGTGAGATAATTTAAAATTTCTATTGTTTTAGCCACTATTTTTTGTTGTTACTTGCAACCAAAGACATTTTATGTGACACAAACACTATTCAACTTGTGTTATAATTTATCTATTTCATGTCTGTGGATTCTGTCTTATTGATTTTTGTATTCTTAGCATTGAATATAATCTTGGTACTTAGTAAGACTTCAATAAATGCCTATTGAAAAAGGTTTTTAATGGATACAAAGTTGCCGAAGCATGAAGATCAGGATCCAATTTTATGTTCTATAAAATTATTGCTTCCCTCACTGCCAGGGACTTTGTCATTACTGTCTGAACCTATTACTGCAGCCAAAGAATGACTGAGGGAGGACTAGGAAAAAAGCCTAGTATTGTGGCTACTACTAACAAATGTCTCCCAAGAATTCCCAACAATTCCCGTCAGCCATATGTAGACCTAACTCTCTAGTGGTCAGTGTTTCTGAACTTGGAGTACATAATCAATGAATATTTAAATTGGTATTGCCCTACAAAGGCTAGGATATGTGTTTTATACATTTAGTAAGTATTTAACATGCCTTAACTACCAAGCACTGTGTGATGCATTAGCGGTATTGAGGTGAACAACCACATAGCTTCTATCCTTGAAAAACTTGCAGTGAGAAAATAAGATCTCATAACCTAAATATAAGTATTTACAAGGTACCAGCCCTCTGAACACACCACTGAGTATGCCTACCACCTTCAGTGCTACCTGGGTTAGTGAGGAAAATGAACTTCCTAGGCATATGTCCATGGAAATTTTTCAAGCTTGGTCCTCCTCACAGAGTTTGAAAGATGACTTTTTGCTGTCATCATCCAATGTCAACATTTACTCTATATTCTCCAGAGGCACCCTTTGCCCAGACTATACCCGCTTCACCATTTACCCAGAAGTTATTTCAAGGGGAAAACAAGTTGATAATTGGGTGAAGATTTGGGGGGTTACATTCCTAGGGGGAGAGGATTATGCTTGCTTCCCTATGAACCAGCAAATATAAAGAAAAATATAAATCAGATTCCATTCTCTTAAAAAAAAAAAAAAAGCTATATATTTACGCTCTTGTGCTCAGTACCTCTGAGGTCCATCAGCCTCAAGGACACCTTTCAGTTGCATGTGGACTGTAAGAGTACACAGGTACTCAGCTGACAGACATTGATGTCCCCACTGGTCGGCCTTTTGTGAAAATTTCCAGGAACTGCTTTTTTCAGTCCCTTTGTCTAACGTTGCCTCCCTGCCCTCCTTTATACACCTCCCCCCTCTCCCAGTGTCCAATCATCAAGCCCTGAGGGATGCCCTGACCTGCTGCTAATTGTCCCAGCTCCACTATTTCTCCTTGTCAAGGCATTGACTCCAGAGCCTGATTGCTTGGGAATGAAGCTCACCATCTCCACTTAGCTACTCTTACTCCCTGGGTCTCAGCAATTGCATCTATAAATTGAGATTTACCGCATCTCCTCCTGAATTACCATCATGGGCTTCTAATGTGCCAGCTTGGATCACTGACCCCTCTTAGCTGATCACCACCTATACTCATGGCTGTGGAATCCCAAGCAGTACCACCATGTATTTAAGACTCATTCTTCAATCTGTGAGAAGGCGTCGAACTGTGTACTTATTATTTGTGTCTTTGTCCCTGTATATGTATTACTAGAGGCCCGATGCATGAAATTCATGCACAGGGGTGGGGAGTCCCTCAGCCCGGCTTGCACCCTCTCCATTCTGGGACCCCTGTGGGATCAGGTCTAAACTGGCAGTTGGACATCACTCTCACAATCTGGGACCACTGACTCCTAACCACTCACCTGCCTGCCTGCCTGATCACCCTAACCACTCTGCCTGCCTGCCTGGTCACCCCTCACAGCCTCTGCCTTGGCCTCTGCCACCGTGGCTTTGTCCAGAAGGACATCTGGAAGGATGTCCAGAAGATGTCTGGTCTAATTAGCATATTACCCTTTTATTAGTATAGATACTGTAATAAAATACCTACTTTTGTATTTTGCATTTGTGTTATATCCACTTAGCTCTTCTATTTTCTCACTCTGCTCTCCTTTTTCTCTCTTACTTTCTCTCTAATTCAAAAGGATTAAACGTATATGCATAGTTCTTTTAGAAAAATAATTCAAAACGGGACAGCAAAAGAATAAAGATGTAACACTATGCATTTCCATTCCCAACACCCAAGAATAATCACCGCTGATCTTTTCATAAGGTTATTCCCTAGACTCACTCGTTATTTCAGGGGCAGTACGGCAGTGCCATGCCTGAGGACTGAGGTCTGTCCCCGCAGGCAACCATTCACAGGAAACAGAGCTGAGAGTGGATGGAGGAAGATTACGACATCTAGTGACCATGCTCAGTTCCATGCCGTGTAAGGCAGCAGAAAGCCGTTTTGCAACCTTTGTAATGTCATCTACCTATACATTCCAGGATATTATTTTGAAAGTCTGGGTTATGTTTACTTAATGGGTGTAACACAACTATTTCACCGATTCCTACTGTTAGAGAAGAGGTGGCGCCAGGATTTAGCGGTGCTGCCGTGAGCAGCTGAGTCTAAATCATTGCACTGCGCTGGGCTTTAATCAATTCGCATTTCAATTATTCATCCGCTCTTTCCAACGCAGTTTAGGTTTCTTGGTCTGTGAAGGAGTTCAGAATTGCTTTATTATACACTCCCGTTCTGGACTCTCCTGAAAGATTTACATTCCGCTGAAATAAATAATGGGCTTGATGCAGACATTTTCAAAGGTATGGTGAGAAGGAGCGAGGCCTGTTGGATCATCTCTCAGTGGCTGCAGGAACAGGGGGTCTCACACTCCAACCGCCTGACTCGCTGGGGCTGATGCTGCTGGAAGCCCTGTTCCAAGGCACAGTGGCATTTGCTTCCTGGGTGTTATCTGCACTTTCCTGGTGCTAATGACTACCATTTGCTAATGGATGTGAAACGCTAATTGTCTGCAAGGTGTTTCATCTCTCCCCCAGTTGCCAGGAAAGCTCACAGTCATGGCAACACAGGGATCTCATTAGCGTCTCTGACAGTCCTCGAGGGGAAGCCTGCCTGCAGCCTGGCAGGTTACCCAGCCTCCCCTGCACACCAAGCAAGAGGTGGTACAGGCCAGCACCAGGAAACAGGGAGGCAAAGGTTTGGGAAGCACTTCCCAGGGGGAAACAAAGGAGGTGGGTGGGGTGGTGTGTGTTGTGCTTTAGTTGGAGAAGAGAAGACAGGGACGGGATCTTTGTAAGCAGGTCTCTCCATGTGATAACAACGTAGTTGGTGGAGTGTGCCGGGCACAGCTGAGTGCCTTGTGAGCTTGCTGTTTTCATCATGCGCAGTTCTCAGAGTAGCACACTGAGGCTCAGAGACCATTTCCCCCACATCCGTTAGCAACTAATGGATCCAGGACATGACTCTCAGCCTCTCTACTCTAGAGCCCAGATTCTTAACCACTGTCTAACAGGGCTTCTTGAAAACTAGTAGAACAGCTTCACTGAGGGAGGGAGAGGGAAAAAGGGAGAGGGAGAGGGGGAAGGATAGGGAGAGAAGGGGAGGAGGGAAGGTGGGGGGAGTGGACATATGTTGCACATGTGTGTGCATGTGTGAATTAGGAGAGACAGAATTTGAACACTAAATTGAATTTGTCATATGCAGTGCTTATCTCCTGAAAGGTGCGCTGGTTAAAAGACAAGCCAACAACAATCCCACACTGGCTGACAAGTGTTTCTTCCTATAAGCCAAGGTGCCGTGTTCCCTCCGCTCCTTCCACTGAATTCCTGACTTCTGGTCTGTCTGTTTAAAATTTCTATTCTGTTGGTTTTTGTTATTTCCCAGACCTTTGACTCAAGTTTGACTATCTACGAAAACCAACTTAGGCACAGTAGTGCTTGTTTGAATCTAAAGTGTTCCAAGTTTGCAAACCCTCTTTTCTTATGGACTCACTAGAGGCCCTGTGCATGACATCCATGCACTCGGGTGGGGGCGGGGGGGGTCCCTCAGCCTGGCCTGCGCCCTTTAGCAGTCCGGAAGCCTTTGGAGGATGCCCACTCCCTGGGCCTAAGCTGCAGGCGGAATCCTTAGCACTGCCGCAGAGGTGGGAGAGGCTCCCACCAAAGCCACAGCCATCAACCTGGCTTGTGGCTGAGTGGAACTCCCCCTGTGGGAGTGCACTGACCACCAGGGGGCAGTTTCTGCCTTGATCATCTGCCCCCTGGTGGTAAGTGCACATCATAGCAACTGGTTGGCCTGCCATTCAGTCGATTTGCATATTACCCTTTCATTATATAGGATTAGCTTTATTAGCTGGCATCTGAGTTCAGTTCTGCCCTCCATCTGCCCCGTTTTTTTTTTTTTTTAAAGTTTCTGTACGGCCAGTGTGGCTCAGTGGTTGAGCACTGACCTATGAACCAGAGGTCAGGGCTCAATCCCCAGTGGGAGGAGTGCACAGAAGACAGCCAATCCATGATTCTCTCTCATCATTGGTGTTTCTATCTCTCTTCCTCTCCCCTCCTCTCTGAAATCAATAAAAACATTTTGATTAAACGTTTTAATGTTTCCTTTAACATCCACCTTCCTTTTCCTAGGCACTATGGAAATTTGATATTCTGTGTGCCATTTCACATGCAAAATTGTGCTTTCAATTCTGTACAAAAGTTCAAAAGGAAATTAAATTGACAGCAATAGAAAACGATAGCGAAGCCATGTCTGAAATTGTTGTGGTGACCGATCAAATTCATCCCACACTCTGAGCAAACAGAGAGGAGAGGCCGGTTGGTTTGCCAACACGGGACCCAGGGAAGCAACATGGAAAAGCAAAGTAATGCCATTTACAGTTGGGGAAGAGGTTGCCTGGCAACAGAGATGCAAGAGACGAAGAACTGGCCTCACGTGCCTCCTCTGTCCCTTTTTCTGCCTCATTAGCTTAACAGAGATAGCAGTTGCCGTCATTGCCTTGACTACTAACAGTGCGAAAAGCTGGAACCGAAGAGAATGTTAAACTTTCAACCAATTCAATACAATGGAGAGATTTGGTGTGAGCCCATGAAATCAACCACAGAGAGGTCCACATATTTTCCAGCACTTTGGGAAGTGACACATGCTGATCGCAGCTGACAAACTCTCCCTGACACAATTATCCCAAGTGGATGATTCGGTGCAAGAAGAGAACTGGGTGCGAATGATGTGATCTGAAAGTTAAGAGAAAGAGTAAAGGAGAAGGCTCTTGACGTGATAAGAAAATGATCCCTGAAGGAAGTCAGGCCTCTCTGACTCGATTAGGTCTCAGACCAGGATGGGTTACTTCAGCTCAGCGTGAGCACAGAACAGCCCCTGTCATCCTTCTCTGTCATCATGGCTGAAGCAAAATGAGGACAGCCTGCTTCCAGGACTGCTGAGCTGGCAGTTGCCACCAGCTGTCACCCTGGAGAAAGGACAGGATTGTCACGTGAGAAGGCCCCCCCTTGCCCGTGGTACTTGGGAAATGGGAGCCTCCTTCCTCCATGAGACGAGCCACTGCCAGTATGGGAGCAACTGTTTGCTAACGACTTCAGTAAGCTGGTGCATCCTCATGATTTCTTTTTGCTGGAGTCTGAAACAAGGCCAAACTCATTCATGATTCCCGGAAGAACATCCCCCTCGCAGTGTGTAAGTGAGAGCCACTTAGGAGAGAACTAACGGCAATCTTCTCCCTGAAATCGGTTCTCCTGGATTTCATTTCTTGATGAAAGGCTCTACTCACCATCATTGTCTAAGCCAGAAGCTCAGCAAACATCTTCAACCTGTCCTTCCTGTTTCCCAGAGCTGTCACTTTCCCTGGCCAGTACTTCCTACCTCCTGAATATTCCTTGCATTTGCTCATCTCCATTCTCACATGTCCTGCCCTGGTCCAGGATGCCATATTTTCTTGCTTGAATTACTCACTACAACAGTCACCCAAAAGTCTCCCTCGTCCCAGGCCTGTCACCCTCTATGCTACAGGATGATTTTTTAAATTCCAAATCTGATGTCACTTCACTGGTACAAATATTTGGCAATTCTCTCATGATTTAAGAAAAACAAGTTCCCCCTTTAGCTTAGCATAGGCAAAATGTAAAGGGCAGCAACGTTCCCCACCTTGTTGCAGCAGCGGGTAGACGGTCTGTACCCCAGGTAAGTTCCAGCACTACCCTGTGGTGGAGGGAGGAGAACAAGGAAGAGCTACTTGGGTGCTAGCTAATTTCTTCGACATCCAGAGGTTGGTTCTGCAGGCCAAAGTGAGGGTGAGAAGGTTCTATTCCAGTAGGTTTGGCAACAAAATACAAGGTGACCAGATACATTTACTTCTCAAAAAAACAATGAATAGTTTTTTAGTTTAATTATGTCCTACATGATATTTGTTTATCTCATGTTCAAATTTGGGCTGGGCATCCTGCATTTTTATTTGCTAAATCTGGCAGCCTTGTACCACAGCACTGGGCATGGGGTGGAAGATGAGAGTGTAGGGAGCCTCCCAAGACAGCCGATGGGAGAAACCTAAGAACCTACATGAGGGAAAGGACTCATGTTAAATTTAGTAGATTAACATGGAGGGCTATCTCAGCAATATCCAGGAAAACCCCCAAAATGATAGGAAGGGAATAAAGAAGAAAGTCCAGCCCTAGCTGGTTTGGCTCAGTGGATAGAGCATTGGCCCGCGGACTGAAGGGTCCCAGGTTCAATTTCAGTCAAAGGCACCTGCCCAAGTTGCAGGCTCGCTCTCCAGTGTGGGGTGTGCAGGAGGCAGCCAATCAATGGTTCTTGCTCATCCTTTATGTTTCTATCTCTATCTCTCTCTCCTTCTCCCTTCCTCTCTGAAACCAATAAAAATATACTTTAAAAAAAGAAGGCCCATAAGTTATGAAGTAAATGGAAATAAGACATGATAATAAATGATAATACTTCAAAAAATTTGAGGAGATTCAGAGTAATAAATAAGTAGTCACTGACAGCATAATGGAGAAAGCTTGTAGAAGGAGAAACAATTGAGCTGCAAACATCTCAAAAGGCTCAGAGGGGTTCGCCTATATGAAAAGTAGGTAACGCTCAGGTACATCCTCTGTCCCAAACTCAGAGGAGTTGAGAGACTTACTGAAGAAGACAAACCTAAGAGCCTCCAGAGTTATGCACATCAGGCACAGAAAAGAGTGGAATAGCATGCTGAAGTCAGAGCAGTGAACTAAATGTCCACATGGTAAATGGTGAGATCCTCACCATTCCTTCTCCTGCGGGGTTTTCAGATTGCTGACATCCTACCTTAAGGGAAAATATCCATTGATATTTGCAAACAATTCACCAGGCAAACTACTGGATCCCTAATAGATCACCTTATAGTGTGACCCATCCATCAACCAGTCCTGTCCTTGCACACAGATCATCCATTCGGCTTCCTAGTGACAATTCTTAGCTGTGAACAGCCAGCCAGAGGTGTCTGATATTTAAGGAAAACCTCTTAATATGGGAGAGAGACCAGAAAGCAAATAGAAAAAGATAAAAGATACTTGGAAAAAGAAAATGTATATAAGAAAATTATTTATAACTGTTATTCTCAAAGAATTAAGAGGACATTTTGCATCAATGAAACAATAAATAATGCAATTAAAATATTGAAAACAAGAAATAACAAATATAAAATCAAAATATGATAACAGAAAGAAAACATTTAGTAAAATAATTAGAATAGAAAGTTAAAGAAACCTCAGAAAGTAGAACAAATGATCAAAGAGAAGGGTAATAGGAGAGAAGACATAAAATTAGGAAAGTGGTTCAGAAGACCAGACATTTACTCAATAGAAATTCCAGAAAGAAACGAGGCAGAATATGTAGACAGAAATTTTTAACGAAATAAAACAAGAACATGAATCTCCATTTCTAAAAGGTCCGTTGAGTGCTTTCAAACTTAAACTTTTTTATTTAGTGTAAAGTCAATTAACAACAACAAAATATCCATGATAATGTAACTTGATATATCAGAGAACAGACAGGATCCTAAAAACTTCTGGGACCAATTGGGGAGAGAAAAGAATCACACATAAAATATCAAGAATCAGAAATGGCATCTAACTCCAGCCTCACTAAAAAAGCTAGAAATAATTGGGAAATTCCTTCAGTATTCTGAGGGAACATTACTTCCAGTCAAGGACTCTCATCTCCTGCCAAAGCATCAATCAAATCATCTGTGAGGGTAGAATAAAGACACGTTCAAATACGTAAGGTCACAATGGAATCCGCTCAGGAATGCACAAAGGGGCCATCTTGGACCAAAGCGTGACAAACTAAAACAACCAGCTGGTGTTCAGGGCTCCTGAAACCCTGTTTAAAAAGTGTGTGGTGTGCAGCTGCCTTAGGGTCTCTGGCTATTCTTTGCTCACATAGCTTCTTGCCCCTGCAAGTCCTCACCCCAACTATACCATTCCCTGGGGGACACCTGAGGAGCTCAAGCATCCCCTGCCTCCTCGTGAACTCATGACTTACCTTTATGATAAAACTGTCAGCTCTCTGTGCCCCACCCTCATACATATAAAACTCATAACACTTGATTCCACTTAACCCTTTACGTGCTGGCCTTCCTACTTAGATTGTCAGTTCTTGGCATGCATTCATTTTCATTCCTCTGGCACTAAGTAGTGTTTCATAGAGAACTCCCATGTACTTGGTGGATGGATGAATGTATGGATGGCAATGGGGTTGGGGGCGGGGGGAGTGGGATGCCATTACCCAATTAGTAGCCACAAAAGGGAAGGCTCCCCATTTCCATCTGATGCTAAGGAAAGACCATTTCATCCTGAAGGGACAAAATGCCTATGTTCTCCATTCATTCAATTCAACAAATATTTATTGAGTGTTGTGCCTACACCTCCCTACAGTCCATATGAAACATTAGATAATGAAGTCTTCTGTTTATTGCCTTTAATTTTATTTGAGGAGGGAAAAAGTGCGATATTAAATCAATAATAGAAGAGTTAAATAACAATATGAGAGAGACCACAATGTCAGATAAAATCAAGCATCAGAGTAGAACCCCAGAATGGGGAGTAGAGTCCAGAATGGGGAGACCACTGTGGGCTGAACCAATCAGAGAAGATGTCACGTTGATCTTTGACAGAGAAGATTCAGAGTCATAGAGAGAAGTGGAGCATTTCAGCTGGGGAGCAAAGAGGACAAAGCTGAGCATCATGCAAGCGAGATGGAGCAGAGGGAGCAGAGAGAGTGTCACACGTGATGGGTGGCGAGATTTCGCTGGTAGAGACACATTGCTGTAGGTTGCATGTGTTTCCTCAGGATTCATATGTTGAAAATCTAATGCCCAACATGCTGGTATCAGGAGGTGGGGCTTTTGGGAGGTGGTTAGGTCATGGGAGCAGAATCCTCACGAACGGACTGGTGCCCTTTTGAAAGAGTCCACAGAGATACCCTTTGCCCCTTCTGCCATGTGAGGACGCGGGGGAGACGGCAGTCTCTGAACCAGGAAGGCCTTGCCAAGCATCATATCTGCTGGTGCCAGGCTCCTGGGCTTTCCAGACTCCAGAACTGTGAGAAATACATGCCTTTCACTTATTCAATCTGACAAAGACACACTCACTTGGAGACCCCAGAATGCCATAGCAGGAAGGCTGGGTTTTATAATGGGGAGCCCTACATGAAGCCTTCCCCAAATCCCAATCCCTCTGTGATTCTGACCACACAGAATTAGCAACCTCCTCTCCCAGCTCTCACAACCCCCTGTACCTATTTTGAACAGCACACCCATCGCAGTAAGTGATGATCTGTTTATGTGGCCGCCTTCCCTGCTGGACTGCGAGCGCTTGAAAGCCAAGGCTGTTATTGATCATTAGTTCTACGCTGCTTAGCACAGTGCCACGAGCTTAGGGGAGGCCTAGGGCAGAGTGAGAGGCGGTGGGGGCTGAGGCACTCGGAGAAGGGAGAGATGTATGATGCTCTTTCTGCTCCATCTCCAGCTGTCACCGCCCGCCCCCCCAATGTCTGTGAGACCCCTCCCTGTAATCTAGCGCTATGAAAACTGGGGAGACACACAGATGTCTGATGCTTCTAACCTACTCAGGAATTAGAACCCAGTGTGACCTCATGAGCCTCGGTGCCCCCTGCTGTTTCTCACAGACATATTACTTCTCACTCAGAATGACTGCCCTGTCCTGCTACATGCCTCCTGCAAAACAACTTTGGCCACTGTGCTGTCTACCCAGAAGAGAGGTCCCCCCCCTTCACATGAATATACACGCCTTCCCGATACCTTAGGCGTCAGCCTTTGCTCCTGGTTTGGAGAATTCTGCTTTTAATGTAACATGTGTCGATTCCCAATCCCACTCCGAGGCCATCTCGCCTTAGGAGCCAGGCATCTGCGTTCTATTTCCCAAGCAGTTTGCTCTGCTCTGCTAAGAGCTCTGTCCGCTTCTGGGAAATGATGGGAGCCACATAAAAATGTGCGCCGTGCTGGGAGGGTGGGCCAGACGAGTTCTCCGCATCTGTAATTTCTCTAATTACCGCTTGGGGGATAGGATGTACACTGAGTTTCATTCCTAGAAGCTGTACCACAAAAGTGTTTTAAAAACCCCTTAAAGATTACTATATTACCTTGTTTTCCCTGAAGTAATAAACACACGGTTTCTAGCAGTTACAGGTTTGTGAGTTCCATCCAGAAACGAGATCACAGCCAAATGTAATTAAAATGAAGAAACTGTGCTTTGTTATTTCCCTTGCTCCCGCTCCGTATTTCCTCCCTTATGAAACAGCGGGTAGACTGGTACTTTTTTTTTTTTCTTTTATCTCATGTTCAAGCTGGGAAACATTACACCTTGTAAATGTAATCTTTTTCTAAATAAGTACTTCTCTGGGTTCATTCTTTCAATAATTTACTGAGCAGTTACTTTTGGGGGGAGAAAAAGTTTTTCTTAGGAAGACAATAGAAAACAAGATGTGGTTTTTGCCCTTGCGCAGCCCACGAAGGAAGGCAGACACAAATGGAAAATTCGAATATGATGTGGAGAAGTGTCTACACTGTGCTGGGGAAACACAGCTGCCAGACTCGCTACGTCTACATGGAGGGACATTAGAGGAGCCTTTCCAGAGGAAATACATCTAACCTGGGTCTGGGGTGGGGGTTTCTTGGGTGGAGTAGACCTTCCCGGCCAGGCAAACCCTGGTACAAAGGTATCAAAGACCTCCCTTGGGGTCCATCTAAAGGGAGTTCATTGATAATTGGCTAATGGGGAAATGGGCTACCATTGAAATGCCTAATTGGGAGTGAAATGTCTTTCCCTTGGCTTTTTGCTCCCTCAGTCAGCTGGCTTCTTTGAGAACAAAGGACTTACTGCCCTGATGATATGTTGTGAAATTCACATTGATAAGTGTTGCTGTTTGGAATGTGCCCGTATGGTTTGCCTGGGCAAATATAGTTTATGCTGATTGTCCTGGTATAATTGGTAATGATGTCTTCTTTCATTCTCAAATTTCTCTAAGTTTGAACAATAAACAATATGGCTACTTTGCCTGCTGAAGAAAAGTAACCTATAAAATATTTATCTGACCAAGAAATATGACTTTCTCATACTTCATAGAACAAGAATGACCTCATCGCCTCTGAGGATAAAACACTTTTTTAAAAAATAGGTTACTTATAAAAATGGGATAGACTGAATGAATGCCAAAATCTTTCCCAAGTACACAACTTTATGATCAGAGTTGTTTCTGTCCCAATTCTTTTGAGCTAAAAAATAAACCAAATAAATAGTTCTTGCCTCTTCTATCTGTGCCTTTTCTCACAGGCCAACAGACTATCTAGTGTTTCTAGGAAATGCAATAGCAGGTTACCCATGGGGGGGGGGGGAATATATATCTTTTGTATTTATTTTCTCAATGGCTTTTGAACCAAACAAAATGACTTCTATTTGTGGTTAACTCAAAGCTAATTCTTTCTCCCTCCATTTAGAAAAATGGATGAATTATATTGAGAATTAAAGACCAAATCTCACAGAAAACCAGTCCTCATCTTTGCACTGTCACTCCAGGGATTAGAGAGTTTGATTCTAAAATTTGGCTCAACAATTCATAAACACTTAGTGAGCCAGGGCTGTGCTAAGATATGGAAAATGCAATGAAAAATAAGCTACTCCACTTATTCTTCAATCAATCAGGAAAGGCTGTGTTTTGCTGCATAGCAAGCAACCCTAAAATCTCAGACAACAAAGGTTTATTTCTCCCTCAAATGCCATGTCAATTATAAGTCAGATAGAAACGTAACTCTGCACACTTTTTGTTCTGGGACTTAGGCTAAAGAAGCAGCATGATGTGGAATACTGTCAGCTCCTATGCCACAGGGAAAAGAGAATGTGGTGAAGCACACATTAGCTCTTAATGCTTTCACCAGGAAGTGATATCATCCACTCACATTTCATTGGCCTAAGTCCTACTGCTACATCTAAATTTAAGAGGGAGCAGAATGACAATCTTACCATATGTTTCAAAGAAGAGAGAGATGAAATAACTGTGAGCAGAGTTAATGACTATGATAGCCAACACAGAGATCACTTTTTCAAAAGGAAGACAAGTAACTCAGTCACACTGTCCTAAGTTCACTAAGAGGCTTGTAATAGGAAGATGCTTGAGACCGGCATTTTGTGATTATGCAATCATAAAATTCTCTCTGGTGGAAACACTTATAATAAAATTCTGTGGTATTTAACGAATTACTTGGCAGATAAGGACTTTATTCCGAATGTACATGCATTATAGTCAATATTAACACTAAAAATAATAGAATTTCAAGTATGTAGGGAACATTAGACATCATTTGAATCCCTTTGGCATGGGACTTAGAGTTCTAGCATCATTGTGAACAGAGGTATGGACTTCTTCATCGCCCTGCCGGATACAAATATGGATGAACGCAGGTGAAAAAGTTTTTGTTTTGTTTTTTAAATATATTTTATTGATTTTTTACAGAGAGGAAGGGAGAGGGATAGAGAGTTAGAAACATCGATGAGAGAAAAACATTGATCAGCTGCCTCCTGCACACTCCTCACTGGCGATGTGCCCACAACCAAGGTACATGCCCTTGACCAGAATGGAACCAGGGACCCTTCAGTCCTAAGGCTAACGCTCTATCCACTGAGCCAAACCTGTTAGGGCTAGGTGAAAAAGTTTTAATGAGTGTGACCAAGCTTAATGAAAAGAATTAAACATTTTTTAGATCCCAGTCTAAGTATTCATGGGATCATATGTGTGACATACATGTAGGTATGGATGGTTCTTAAAGCCCAGATCTTCCCCAAATAGGGAGCCTAGTCAGTAATGTCCCTTGAGGCTGGAACACCCCAAACAGCTATACTGTCCTATTAGAGCAGGTAAGTAAATTACCTCATGTGGATTTGCAGCCCCAACATCCAGGTACTCCGAAATGATAACAAATCATTACCTTTTTTCTTTCTTTTTTTAATTAAAGTCTCCCAAACTGCTAGTGCTCATGGGTTCATGGCAAAGAAAAGCAAATTCTATCCAGAGGAATGCACCTTTATCACAATCCTTAGAGAATTCCCAGAAAAATCTTTTCCAAAGAAAACACACACAAGCACAAAACATTTTTAAGCACATCAGGAAATAACACTCTACAAACACAAATAACAGCAAAAACCTCAATAAAAAATCCTCAAAAATTTCAGACATTAGCATTATCAGACAGAGGACTTAAATAAGTCTGACTACTATTTTACATTATAAAAGACAAAATTTAAGATACTAGTATATATATGTAGGGGATAATTATGAAAAATATAACCAAGCAGAGATATAGTTTTTAACCCACTGACATTCTAGAAATAAAAAATATAATTAAAATTTAAAAACTCAGCAGATTTGCCCTACCGGTTTAGTTTAGTGGATGGAATGTCATTGGCTGTGGACTGAGGATCCTGGGTTCGATTCTGGACAAGGGCATGTATCTTGGTTGCAGGCTCCTCTCTGGCCCAGGCCCTGGTCAGGGTGCATGCAGGAGGCAACCAATCGATGTGTTTCTTTCACATCAATGTTTCTCTCTGTCTTTCCCTCTCTCTTCCACTCTCTCTAAAAATAAACAAAAAACAAAATAAAAACTCAGCAGGTTTAACAATAAATTATTTAGCTGAGGAATGAAATATAAGCTAGAATATAAGTCTCAAAAAATTATCCACAAGACAGCATAAAATAAATATAAAATAAAAAATTGAAAGAGTACTTAAAAGACTTCCAGGAAAAAAATAAGAAGTTTTAACATATATATTCTTAATTAGATTTTATAGAGGAAAGGAAAAAGAGAATCTGGTAGTGACAATATTTAAAGGTATAACAAAAGGATACATTCTACAATTGATTCAGTGCCCAATCCACAGATTTTTCCCCCAAGAGGTTGAATGAACCCAAATAGGATAAAAATAAATATATCTACACAAAGACAGAGCATTAAAAAGAAAACAACTGTAAGATACTAAAGATAAAGAGAAAACTCTGATACTATCCACATAAAAATTATATATTACCCACTATGAGTAACAGACTGACAGTTGACATCTCAGCAATGAAAATGGAAATTTCAATATACTGGAGTGATGTCTTTAAGGTGTTGAGAAATGATGTCTAACCTACAATTCTATATCCATCCACAACATTTTTTAGTAGTGAGGGTGAAATGGAAAGAAACAAGAAATTGAAAAGGAAAAGGAACTGAAAAAGTGTCCATTACCAGGTTTTTCTCTAGTGGATATTTTAAAGGATGTTCATTACATTAAAAAAAAAATCTGAAAAGGAAAGTATAAGATGCAAGAAGGGAGGGAGAGAAAATAGAGTAATAATATGTGAGAAACCTAAACAAACATTGACTATAAATGACATTTCAGTTGGGGGATGGTGGTAGTTAATAAAGTCTAAGAACTATATTCTGAGGGAGATGGTAAAGGTGTTGGTAAAATACAGATTTAGTAACTTAATTAAATATGTATGCTGTAATCTGTAGGTTAATCATTAAATGAATATAAACACAGTATATAGCTTTCAAATAAGTACAGAGGCAAAAGGAAAAAAAAATTTAAATTGCTTAATGCAAAACAGGATTGCAGAAAAAAGAAACATATAGGACAACACAAATTATAGTAGATAACAAATCCAAAATATGTATAATTACATTAATTATACAAGGACCAAGTGCTTGTGTTAAAAAATAGAGTGCTCTATCTAATCTATAATAATAAAAGTGTAATATGCTAATTAGACTGAGCGTCCTTCTGGTCAACCTTCTGGATGAAGCTGGGGTTGTGAGTAAAGCCCGGATCCCAGGTGCCAGAGGGAAGCCTGTGCTTGCAGCTGGGGGAAGAGAGGCCTACCCTTGCACGAATTTTGTGCATTGGGCCTCTAGTGTAATAATAATTACATTAATTATACAAGAACCAAGTTCTGTAATTAAAAGATAAAGATTACCATAGTGGATTATTAAAAAATGTCCAAGCCCACATTATTTATGAAACATGCCTAAAATATAAGGATACAGAAAAGTTAGAAAGTTAAAGGATAGGATAATCATATCAGGCTAATAGAATTCAGAAGGAAAGGGTGTAAATATATTAGTATCAGACAACGTAAATTTTAAAGCAAAAAGAATTACTTTAGTTAATCATTTTGTAATAATGATTTCATTTACTAAGAGTATATAACATTTGTAAATTTATGTGTACATATGAAT
Source organism: Murina feae (assembly GCA_004026665.1). NCBI lineage: Eukaryota > Metazoa > Chordata > Mammalia > Chiroptera > Vespertilionidae > Murina > Murina feae. The sequence continues at coordinate 32,987 of PVJC01006772.1, read as the reverse complement.
ATAGCCTCAGAATAAATAAAGTAAAAAGCAAAAGAATTCCAAGGAGATATAAGCAAACCTACAATCATGCTAGGAGATAACACATCTCTATCAGATATTAACATGGAGGGGGGGAAAAGAAGCAAAGCTCTAAGTATATAGACAATTTCAACAACATAATTAACAAATTGGCTTAATGTATACTTACAGAATACTAGAGGCCTAATGCACAAAATTCATGTAAGGGACTCGGTCCTCTCAGGCCCAGCTGCCTCATGGCCCCACCCCCTGCCCACTGGTAATTCCGGAAGGTTGTTCTGGAAGGTCATTCCACCATCCAGTCTAATTAGCATATTAGCTCTTTATTATATAGGGTTGTTATCAAGACTTGCAGAATACACACTTACTGTAAGCAAACATAAAACAACCACAAAATTGGCCATATCCTGGGCAACTCTATAAATTTCAAAGAATTGAAACTATGTTTTCTGACCACAGTGCAATAAAGCTAGAAGTCAATAACAAAAAAGTACCTAGAAAGTTTCCTACATATTTGAAAATTAAGAAATATCCTTCTCAATAGCCCAAGGGTCAAAGCAGAGGTCATAATGGAAGTTAGAAACAGTTTCAGCTTCACTATAACAAAATAGTTTCAAACCATATAGGATGCAATTCCACTAGCACTTATAAACTTATAGCCTCGAATGCTTGTATTGGAGAGAAAGGTCAAAATTTATGAGCAGAGCATCCATCTCAAGATGTTAGGAAAAAAGAACCATAAACACACACCAAAAAAAGAAGAAAAAATAATAAAGAGCAGAATTTAATGAAATAGAATCAAGCATAAACTAGAGAGGATTAACAAAGCCAAATATTGGTTTGTTGAAAAGCTAATTGACAAACCTGTGGCAAGACCAATCTAAAAAAAAAAAAAGAAAAAGAAAGAAAGAAGGTGCAAATAACCAATATCAGCAGTAAAAACGGCTTCCTCTGTAGGTGCTGTAGATATTAAAAAGATAAGTTATTCTGAACAACTTTATGTGAATAATTTAGAAATTTTTAATGAAATTCATAGAAATCTATAATTTACTAAAACTGCCATTGACCTGACAGACAAGCTTAGACTAAGAGACTATTTCTCAAAAACCAGTTTTAAATGTCACTGAAGAGAATTTAATGGGAGTCTCTTTCGTCCAGTAACCATACCAGATACAATCAATTAAAGTCAGAGTCCTGGATTAAACTGCAAAGCACATCTGCCAGTGGTCATTACTGAGGGGAGAGGGAGAGAGCAGAATTCTCAGGAAAATGGGGTCATGGGTGGGGGCAGACACTCCAAAAGGAACATGCGAGTGTACAGCACTTAATATATAGAATCAATTTTTACTTCTGTATTTGATTCCCAACACTAGACTTCTCTACAGCAGTTCTTAGCAGCATGCCTGGAATATGGTGGTTGTTAGTCCATGTTTATTAAAAAAAAGTTTAATGAAGAAATTTAATCTCCTTGATATTTCAAACTTTTAACCCTAAAATGGGAATAACAATATGCCTGAAGGCATGAACTTGGACTTAACAATACTGAGGTTCTCTTTTTAGATCTATGATTACACCTGAGACTTTAAAGGTATATTTTATATATTTTAAGAACAAAAACTTATTTTATATATATTTCTAAGAAAAAAGACTTATTTCATTAAACCTTTATTTTAAATAATTATTTTTAATGTTTTTCTAGCTTTATTGAGGTAAACTTAAAACTGTATATAGCTAGGGTATATAATATGATTTAATATATGTATACATTTTGAAATGATTACCATAGCCATTAAGTAACCTGTCTATCACCTCACATAGTTATTGTGTGTGTGTGTGTTGTGTTGTGTGTGTCTGTGTGTGTGAAAAACGTTTAAGATCTCTCTTAAAAAACGTTCAATCATACAATACAGTGTTGTTAACTATAGTCACCATGCTGTATACGAAATGCCCGGAACAGACTCCTCTTATAACTGAAAGTTTGTACCCTTTGGCCAACGTTAAAAACACACACATTTTACTGAGCACAGATGTCTTCAAGCTTGACCAGGCTGCGCTGCACTATCATTTCCTGAGCTGCTGAGAGTGCCCCCTGCTGGCCTCTATCTCTGATCTCTCATTCCTCTTTCCTTGGGCACAGACTTTAGGATATGCTCCCTCTTTCTGGGAGGGCTGACCTTTCTAGAAGATTAACATCCGTTTCCTTTATGGACATTCTCTCTGCTCCCTCGTCCCTTTTTACTAGTTTCTGGAAAGATCTAATTCCTCAATTGCAATAGAGTTCATGGACATCAAATAAATTCTCCTCAACATTATACTTCCATAACCCAAGCCTGATCATGTTATTTTCCTTTATAAAGTGGTTTGAAATAAGTACACAAATTTTACTCCATAGACCTGGTGCTCAAAAATATCACTTTTTAAAAATATATGTTTCTGAAAAAACCAAGATGGCGGCATAGGTGAACGCCAGAATTGCTGCTGGGCACAACCATTTCAAAACCACAGCGAAAAGAATAAACAAACACCACCCAGACCCACAGGAAGGCTGGCTGAGTGGAAATTCTACAACTAGAAAGAGACTGAGACGTAGAGGAGGTGCGGAAATAAAGTGCAGAGGTACAGAAGTGCGCACGAAGGGGCTTGCAGAAAGGGCTGGCAGCATTTTGTCCTGGAGGGAAGCACAAGCTCCCGACGGCTCTGAACTCCAGTTCCAGGTGAGTTTCTGGGAACTCAGAATCATACGGGGAGGAGCTGAACCATCTGGCACTGGGAGGAACTCCAGAGCAGCTTGAGACCTGGTGCCTCTTAGGGCAGGGCTGAGAATCAGCCATAGCTGGTTGCTCCTCCCTGTAGATTCCCCCAAACCCTGCCCCACCCAAGCTGCGAGCAGAGGCTTTTGCATATAAAAGGCTGAGTAGCCTCAGGCAAGGGCTAAAATAGTACCTCCTTGGAGTTCCAAGAGACTGTGTACCCAAGGGTCAGAGCGGGACCACCCAGTCTACAACTCCTCAGACTCATAAGGGACACACTCAGGGGGCAAACTTAGTAGGCACCAAAGCTTCACTGAAGCAAATCTTGCCCCATAAGGGTGTCTCTAGCATAGAAGTTCTCCCACCATAGACACAGCTGATTAAAGCCACTCTGTCAATGCAGGGAAGCAGCCAAAATGTGGAGACAAATAAGCAGGTCACAAATGATAGAAATGGAGGAAAGCAAATGGCTGGATATGAATTCAAAACCACAGTTATAAGGCTTTTCAAGAATATTCTAAACACTGCTGATAAATTTAGTGAGACCCTTGAGGATATGAAAAAGGACAAGCTAGAAATTAAGCATACACTGACTGAAATAAAGAATAATATACAGAGATCCAACAGCAGACTAGAGGATCACAAGAATCAAGTCAAAGATATGAAATATGAAGAAGCAAAAACCACCCAGCTGGAAAAGAAAAAAGAAAAAAGAATCCAAAAATATTAAGACAGTGTAAGGAGTCTCTGGGACAACTTCAAGCATACCAACATCAGAATTATAGGGGTGCCAGAAGAAGAGAGAGAGCAAGATATAGAAAACCTATTTGAAGAAATAATGACAGAAAACTTCCCCTACCTGGTGAAAGAAATTGACTTGCAAGTCCAGGAAGTGCAGAGAACCCCAAACAAAAGGAATCCAAGGAGGACCACACCAAGACACATCATAATTAAAATGCCAAGGGCAAAAGACAAGGAGAGAATCTTAAAAGCAGCAAGAGAAAAGCAGTCAGTTACCTACAAGGGGGCACCCATATGACTGTCAGCTGATTTCTCAACAGAAACTTTGCAGGCCAGAAGGAAATGTCAAGAAATATTCAAAATGATGAATAGCAAGAACCTTCCATCAAGATTACTTTACCCAGCAAAGCTATCATTCAGAATTGAAGGTCAGATAAAGAGCTTTACAGACAAGAAAAAGCTAAAAGAGTTCATCACCACCCAACCAGTATTATATGAAATGTTGAAAGGTATCCTTTGAGAAGAGGAAGAAGAAGAAAAAGTAAAGATAAACATTATGAACAACAAATACATATCTATCAACAAGTGAATCTAAAAATCAAGTGAATAAAAAAATCTGAGAACAGAATAAACTGGTGAATAGAATAGAATCAGGGGCATAGAAAGGGAGTGGACTGACAATTCTTAGGGGGAAAGGGGTGTTGGGGTGCGGGAAGAGACTGGGCAAAAATCGTACACCTATGGATGAGGACAGTGGGGCGGGGGGATAAGGGCAGAG
>PVJC01006772.1:0-28600 GCA_004026665.1 Murina feae | reverse complement strand
CCCTTCCCTTTCCCTAGTCCAAGGAACCAGAAAGTTCACACAGTGCTCGGAAAATGGCAGGTGGCTTCTGATGTATACGGTCATGGCTGCCACTGTTATCCTCAATGTCCAAACCTGCACGGTTCTTGAAGTACAGACAGCTCTCCAGCTATTGTGTCCAGTGAGCTAATGAGGTACTTGCCTGGGAGGGAGCAGCTCAGCCGGGTATGACTTCTCTGAGGCTCCTCTCTGAGTGCTTGGATCCAGGTCACCAGGTTTGTGACTCTGACTGCTTGGTGACCTGCCAATATCTACTCCCTTCCCAGCCAGAGGGGATCTCTCTCTTCCTCTCCCCATCCCCTCTGTCAGGCATTCTCCTCTCTCTCTTCCCACTCAGGATGCTGAGCACAATGTCCTGCAAGACATGAGTCTTTAAACAGAAAAGAATGTTGTTTTCCCAACAGCATCTCTTTGGGGCCCTGTCAACGGCCCAGGGCAAGGCCAGAGAAGAGCCCAGGCCACCTGCTTGAAAGAAGAGTGGTGAGGGCAGGGTACTTAGTTATAAGTGGAAAATGCAAATGAATAATCACAGAAGTCCTCCTGCCACACCCTCAAGTCCTCTTCGTTTTCCTTATAAAATAGATTTCAAAATCCTTAGCTGGATCTCTAAAGCCTCCCCTCTCTGGACTGTTTGTCTAGTCTCTCTCTTTCTCTCTATCTCTCAAGCCTCGCAGGACTACTGATAACCCTACCACGCTGCTCTAAATCATTTTCAAGTTTAAGTGACTGAGTCCGAGGTTCTCTCTCTGGGCTCATAGCTCCCTGCGAAACACCTATTCTCTCATCTGTAAACATTCAACTCAAAGTCTCCTCCGGAGACTTGTCCTGACTTCCCCACCTAGGAATGACCACTCTCTTCTATAGACCCCACAATTCCCTGCAAAGTTTTATTACATTTTTTCATATTGATGACTGTCTTGCTCTACAACCGTAACAATCTTGAAAAGAATAATCATGTCTTTTGTTTCTCCATCCCAATATCCGGCCTGTGTTTGGCTTTTGGATAGTGCCCCATCAATAACACAAATAGAGAACCAAGGAAAAAAAAAAATAGAACCCCTGTGGTTGGACCTACAATGTAGTCATAGTCCTTGACCTCTGAGGTGCTGTGTGTGTGTGTCTATGTGTGTGTTGTGTCTCCACCGTCAGTGTGCAGTTATTTTGTATGTAGGAGGCACATCTTTCCAACAATATTTATGCCAGGGCAGCATATTTTTTCCAGTACATTGTGTCTTAAAATACTTTACATTTGTGATCTGGGTTCCTAGCCACTGATTCCTGAGACACTACTGGAGGTTTTATCAAGTGTCTAGGCCAGAAGTCCCAAACCTGCAAACCAGACAGTGAAGTATATGTCAGCCATGTTTTGGTTGCTCGGCAAGCTATTTGTATTACTTTTTCTTAAACTGGGTTTGAATGCTCTTGACATAGTTATGTCTACTGCTCTGCTCTTATTTAAATCTGTGTTCCCTAATCTAGGCCAGCTCTTCATACAAGCCTGTCAGCCTCTAAATCCTTCCCAGACTCTAGCCAAGAGTTAGTTTAGTGGGTGGCTGGCTGGTTTAATGTGGTGGATGCTTTTTTCACTACAGTAAAAGTGCATTAACATAGAAAATGGTGCAGGGAGTAGAGTGAGATACGAAGGGACAAGACTTGAGAGAAGAACTAAGGAAGCAATGAAACCTGTCAGTTCTGCTTCCACTTTGTAGCCAACTCGCTTTCATTCTAGCGCAGGTGTGCTTCACGTTGCTTTGCTACCTGTCCAAGTGAATTTGCTCAGTCTTGTGAGAGTCATCTCAGCTTCCATTCCTCTTGGGTGGTGTTTAGCCACCTACATACAGTAAGTGTTTTAATAAATGCAGTTCTGTGTAACAAGTAATTATTTTGAGTGTATGCTGTGTTGGGCTACATCCTTGAGCTTCAGGGATGATATGGACAGTGTGTTCCTTGGGGAACACACAGTATAGTGGAGAAGATAGACATGTGGACAGGTCACTATCGATGATAAGCTACAACCATGCAGGGGGTGATGTGCAGATTGGAGGAGAGGCCCTCGGCCCAATCCGGAGATTCGGGGTAGACTTTCCAGAGGAGGTACTCTTCATGCCAAGAAAGGAAGGGAAGCCAGGGGTCCATAGGGTTGGGGGGTGGGGAGCAGGGAGGTTGCCTAGGAGAAAAGGCAAAAGAGTAGATTATAAAGGTATAACATACCAAGAACTTAAACTTTAATGTCAACGGGGATACCGAGCAGCTTCCTGAAGTAGGGATATGAAGTTCATTACATTTGAATTTAAGAAGTTCATCTGTTTCTCTAAATAGATACCCTACTTACACTGTGCTAAGGTATTTTAATAAATGCACGATGAAGTGTCTGTGAGCACCTGCCTGTCATGCTATGCAAAGGGACCTGCACGTGGGCTTTTAGTAATTTCTAGATGTTCCTTTACTTTATTTGCTTACTTTCTCCAGACACAGAGCTAGAGCTGCTTGGCCAAAAACAGTCAAAGCCCCCAGAAGGAACATGAAACCGAAGACCCTCAAGTTGCAAGCTGGCAAGTCAGTTAGTGTTATGGGATTGACCAGACCCTACCTGAGATTTGTCCTACCTGGTCCTCTTTATGCATTAGTTCTCATGCCAGTTCAGCTTCAGATTTATAAAAACACTTCAGGTTTGTAATTGTGTGTTTTTGTCACTATAGTAAAAGTAGCTTTATAGACTTTTTATTGAAAGCCAGTGCTTACAAACTGATTCTGCGTCTCTTTTCCATGCAGGTGTACACGAATGGTTAACAAATAGGATCTCAACAGAGAGATTACAGGGCTTATTTATGAGAATGTCCCATTTTAGCTTCCCTCCAAGCTGGGGCTTTTACCTCCATTGCTCATATTCCTGAGTTTGCTGACATCCTGGCTTTCACAAAACCAAGAATTTAAGCAGCTAAATATGGCTTAAGAGAGAATTTCCCACTAGGCTACTTTCCACAACTCTGACATAAATCCGTGTGAGTATGTGTGTTTGTAGGCCAGGATCTCTCTCTGTGATTGGGTACTAAGAGAAGGGACCTCATTTTATCTGTCTCCTAACTCCCGAGGGGGGCAAAGCATGTGATTGGTCGCTTGCGTAGTTACTGCCTGAGGCTCTTTGCAAACATTTGTAATATTCTCTGGGTGCAAAAATGTGAGTAGACTTTAACTGCGATCTCAGCAAAATTTGTCCTCTTAAATTTGTCCCCTACCCTTCCCTTCTGCCCTCACAGGCATCATCTTTTGCTCCCCGGTTGCCCTAAACTACTCCTATTTTTGTCCTGAGAAACTTTGACCACCCACCGCAGGTGTCCCCTCCTTTTTCTCTCCCAGTTCCAATGGAGGAGTCAGTTGGTTGGAAAATTTATTCCCTCTAACCTATTAATGGCTAGAGGTGTTTTATATTATTCCTTCTAGAGATATTTGGATGGCTCTGTTCAAATACATAATTTACAAAGATGGTAGCAAACTGATTTATATTCTGAAGCAATCTATTTCATTCCTTCCTTTGGCAAATAGCTACAGTATTAAGTTACAGCTGTGACACAGGCACTTTGTTGAGGCCGAAGGATACGCAGATGGAACCGACATCGCTGATTTCTAGGTGATGTTGAGAGGCTGTTTATTAAAGCTGGGGCCATGAAACAAAGGAAGGCCTTAGAGTAGACGAAGCAACAGGAGAGAGCCCGCACAGTGCTGCTGTTAGCTCACTGTGGGGGTCAGAGAAAAAGGGGGCCCACCACTCCCCTTGTTGCAAGTCTCATGGGGACCCTTAGAGTTTCGGAAGAACTACAAGTTCATGCTGGGGAAAGGGCATGGGAGTGCTCTAGAGCGAGCCCACACTAGGTCTTCATCCTGAGGACTTTCTATCCTTTTTTCTGTTCCTGTGGGTGAGAATCTCAGGGGAGGGTTTCGGCAGAATATTCATCAGCTTTCCAGGTGCCTTTTTAATATGCTGATGCATCGAAATGAGCACAGAGGGCGGCTTGGAATTCTTCTTTGGTCGACTTTACTGTTTTACTTTTATCTGGTCCTGTCTGGCGCTAATAATTTTTGTTTTGTTGTGGGTTTTTAAAAAACATATTTCCTTTATTAATTTCAGAGAGGAAGGGAGAGGGGAAGAGAGAAAAAAACATCAATGATGAGAGAGAATCATCGATTGGCTGCCTCCTGCACACCCCCGCTGAGGATCAAGCCTGAAACCCCCGGCATGTGCCCTTGACCAGAATCAAACCCGGGACCCTTCAGTCTGCAGGCTGACACTATCCATTGAGCCAGTCTGATTAGGGCTCTAATCGTTTTTTTGTTATTTGTTCCCCTGACTTCATCGGTCCTTGGATGTAGCTAACACAAATGGTATTAATTGGGTCGTAGTTCTCTATTTCCTAGACCAGAGTGCTTTAAGCTCTGTATTCTGTGGTCATGGAGGGGAGGTATATACCATTTCTCTCAAGTGTCCTTGGTTAGGAGAGATAAGGTCTTGCCATTCACCAGCTGGCTGTACGTTATTCCAATTGTTTGGCCTCGTTTAATTTTCTTGCCTCACTCTCCCCATTCTATTTGCCCAGGAATTTTCCTAGCATCTTACTGCCTTGCCTCAAGAGGATCTATTAATATTTAAAAGCAATCAATCTGACTTGTATTTTAGTTTTTGAAAACTAGACTGATGGGTGAATAGCACTATTTATCTCATTTAGTTGTATCACCTTATTTCCTACATGCAGAGCAGAACCAAAATCTACACAGCTCAGTAATGCCATAACCCACGCCCTCCGCGTTCTACGTAGCATTTCCTTTGGTTGGCTTGTAAAACTGAGGATTCTGTTCCTTAAGCCCCTGAGGACAAAAAGTTCCCAGTGCTGTTTTGATGGAGTTGTAATGTTCAGCTGTGTGGATCGGGCAGTGCACAGAGATGGCCTGTACCTGAAGAGCTATGTCAACTAAGGGGATGCCAACCTCTAATTAACTCAAAGGCTGCACATAGGTTGCCAGCGGCCCTGCGTGTCAGCAGCTGGCCAGGGGTTGGCGAGCACCTGGAGTCTTACAATTGATAAGGAAATCATTCTTCTCACTCTCTCCTGTCTCCATTATTTGCTCATTTTTTTAGTCTCTTTTCTTATTTATTTCCCCTTCTCCCTTTTCCTTTCTCCTACCCACAATTCTCTCTTTCTTCCTGTTATGGGTTGAGTTGTATCTCCCATACCCCTCACCACAAATATATATATTGGAGTCTTAACCCTCTATATCTCATAATGTGACCTTATTTGGAGATAGGGTCTTTCAAAGATAATTACATCAAAATTTGGTCATTAGAATGGGGCCTAATCCAATAAGCCTGGTGTCCTTAAAAAAGCAGAAATTTGAACACAGGAAAGATGATGTGGAGACACAAAAAGGAGCGCATCTACAAGCCAGGGAATGCCTGAGGCCACCGGGACCAGGAGAGAAGCACGGAGCAGATCCTTCCCTGCGGCCCTCAAAAGGCACCAACCCTGTGGACACGGTGATGGCAGACTTCAAGCAATCAGAGCCATGAGACAGGAAGTCCCTGTTGCTTAAGCCACCAAGTTTGTGGTACTTTGCTTTGGCAGCTCTAGGCAACTCTCATACCTCACTGTACCCCCCACCTCCCAAGCTCTTGATTTCTCTCACTTCAGGCCTTTTTAAAAACTTCTTCTTTTTTTTTTTTTACCATTCTTGTCTCCCAAAAAACCTATTTTTATTTCACTTCCTTGCTTTGGTTGCATTGGCTGGTCAAACAGGTAGTCAGTGTGTCTACTGAAATAAGCCAGACCCCAAGGAGTCTCCAAAGAAGAGAACAGTCTGGTTAGAGGGCCCTTGTATTACTGTGTTTTTAAAATCTTATACTTCAGGCATTACCAGAGCCTGCATGTCTGCTCTATTTCTACAACTTTGTCTCCATGTCATAGCTAGTGTATCACCAAAGTTACACCTAGAAAAATACCTTCTGCTCTGACCAGTTTGGCTCAGTAGATAGAGTGTCGGCCTGCGGACTAAAAGGTCCCAGGTTCAATTCCGGTCAAGGGCATGTACCTTGGTTGCAGGCACATACCCTCCTGCATCCCCAGTGGGTAGTGTGCAGGAGGCAGCTGATCGATGTTTCTCTCTCATCGATGTTTCTAACTCTCTATCCCTGTCCCTTCCTCTCTGTAAAAAAAATCAATAAAATGTATTTTTTTTTAAAAAAGTACCTTCTAACTAAAGAACTGGGTGCATACAGAACATTGCTTTCATCAAACAGAACAGAATTCTGTACACGACACATAATGATCAAACATTGGCCATGATAATCCAGCATCGCAATGCTGTTTAGCTTTCTTCCCACTTAACAATTAAATAGACTTTTCCTCAATAACAGGAATTGATTTTTGTCTTGGCAGTCATCATTGTGATGCGATTGCTTTGATGGAGAAAACTATCAAGGACACAGACGACGGAAATCCAAAGCAACCTAGGAAGCAGACTGTCCAAGAAGTACGACGTACTGATTTACCAATCTCAGATCTTAAAAGCTGAATTCCCAAATGATAAACATAACCTTGGGTGTGTGTGTTTGTTTGTTTTACGGGGCAGTGGGTGGGATAGAGGGAGAAACAGGGCAAGAGGAAAGAACATCAGTGGACTGTTTTCTCTGAAAATTATGTATAGTGTCCTGACACCCTGCAATTTGTTCAGTCTTCATTCTGAAGGTCATTTATGCTCAATTGCCAAAGCTTTTGTAGGAATTTTAAACATTTCAGACCAGGTTTCTCCTACACACAACACTATAGCATATACAGTATATAGATCTACCGTCTGTCACCTCAGAGCTCCTTGCCAAGTGCCATCCATTTGATAACATTGCTGTCATGCATGTTCCAGGAAATTATTTCTAATGAGTCCTGGCAGTGAGGGTTCATATCATTATTGCTGGGATGTGAACTCTTTTAAATGTACTCTTGTGCTACCTTTGTGAATTCTATTCACCTCATCTACTGAACAAATTGTGTGTAATTGTAAGTTGGGCTCTGAACTCGAGTGGGAAAGCAGGGACTCAGAATCAGGCGGACCCGGGCTCTGGGTTATAGTCTCCTAGTTACCTGAGCTCTCTGAGCCCCAACTTGCTGTTCTGTGTGACTGAGGAGGGCGAGGATGCTGTACGGAATTACCCTGCTTTCTAATGTGGGCCGGTCAAGGTGAAGGGAACCAGCCCAGGGTGTCGGTGGGTCCTCTTTTGTCTGCCTTTTTTGAATGTGGAGAGGTTCTAACAGTGCTGTCCCCAGACCAGTGGTATCAACATTCACCTGGGGAAGTGTAAGACATGCAACTTCTCACCCACATCTACAGACTCAAAAATCCATGACACAAAGGGCAGGGTCGTGGTCATTGGAAAGTGGTTAAATTTTTTTCTGATTTATTGAACTGAAGGGTGTAGTCAGTGCACTGCTAAGCAGTAGTAGTAATTACAATTACTTCATTGCTTCTGATTTAAGGAGAAAGCATTCAATGTTTGACCATTAAGCTTGACATCTGTTGAGTGGTCTTTTTATAGTCTTTATCTGAATCAGGTAGTTCCATTTTTACTACTAGTATGTTAAGAAATTTTTAAAATCATAAATTATATTGCAGTTTATTATAATCGTTTTCTTTTCTATCAACATAATTATTTGGTTTTCCCCTCCACTGATATCTTAATGGTGTCAGTTCCATTAACTGGTATTCTAAACCAACTTTTCAGTTTACCTGCTATTCCTAGAATAAACCAAGTTCAATCCTCTAAAGCAGTGGTTCTCAACCTGAGGGGTCACGACCCCTTTGGGGGTCGAACGACCTTTTCACAGGGGTCACCTAAATGCATCCTGCGTATCCGATATTTACATTATGATTCATCACAGTAGCAAAATTACAGTTATGAAGTAGCAACAAAAATAATTTTATGCTTGGGAGTCACCACAACATAAGGTACTGTATTAAAGGGTCGAGGCATTAGGAAGGTTGAAAACCACAGCTAATGTATTAGCCTTTCTACCTATTTCTAGGCTAAGTTTGGTAATACTTAGGACTTTTGCATCTGCATTAGCAAGGGATATGGCCTGTAGTTTTCCGTCCCTATTGTCTTTGTGAAGTTCTAGGAAGGGGGTTACCTTCGCTCATAAAATGTGGATTGTGTGCAGTAGACATGTTAATAATACCATACTATATCCTCTGCATATGGACTGTTTTCCGAGCCTCTCTTGCAGTGATAATGGCCAATAAAAACAGGAGTGAAAAAAAAAAAAAAAAGACGTGCGCTTATAGCCTAAGTCAGCTGAGAGTGGCTGTGCCTTCTCCATGTTTTCTCGTGGAAGCCGCGCACATCCTAGATGGTGTAATTACGAGGCGGGGGAGGGCCATCACCCAGCAGCAATCAGCCCTGCTACTAGAGAGCATGTTCCTTCTTTTCCAATTCTCTGGAAGAATTTGTGTAAATTTAAATTACTTTTTTTTTTTTTTTTTTTTTAGATTTGTGGTAGAACTCACTAGTGGTTTGAGTTGGAGGAAAATTCATGACTTCTGATTCAGTTCATTAATGGTTGGAAAACTGTTCAGGTTTTATACTTGTTAATTCAGTTATGATAAGTTATATTTTTAAAAGATTTGATTTTAATAAGATTTTCTAATTATTGTAACTATTTACCATACCCCCTTATTACATTTTAAACAGTCAAAAACATCTGCAGAATATGGATCTTTTTCATTTTTGATACTTATTATTTGCACCTTCCTTTTTTTTTCTTTGATCAATTTTGCCTGGAGTTTTTCATCTTTACAAAACACAACTTTTGACTTTGTGAATTATCTTTTGTGTGTGTTTTCTGTTAAGTCACTTTCTTTATATATTTTTTTCAATTGATTTCAAAGAAAAGGGAGAGAGAGAGAGAGAGAGAGAGAGAGAGAGAGAGAGAGAGAGAGAGAGAAACATCAATGATAAGAGAGAATCATTGATTGGCTGCCTCCTACACGCCCCACACTGGGGATCAAGGCTGCAACCTGGGCATGTGCCCTGACTGGGAACCGAACCATGACCTCCTGGTTCATATGTCACCTCTCAACCACTGAGCCACACCAACCGGGCTGTTAAGTTACTTTCTGATCTATCTTTATTTCTTTCCTTTCTTTGAGTTTTTGGCTTTACATCTGACTTGATGTAAATGCTTAACTCCTTCATTTGAAGCCTTAATTGTTTTCTAATATGAGCATTTACAGTTACAAAGTTCTAAACACTGCTGCTAGGCCTGTTCCTTTGCAGATAGGAAAAGGGTAATAGTCACTTTCATTGTTCAATTAAAAATGCCTCTAAGTTTTTGTCCAAGATTTGTTAACTGCATGATTTGACCTATAAATTATTTGGAGGTAGAGCTCTTAATTTCTAAATTAATAAGGCTTTTTACATTATCTTTGTGCTATGGATTTCAATTGCAACGTGTCATAGAACATGGTGTATCTCATTTCACCCATAACATTTGCCTTGATGTCCAGAACATGAGAGTTATAAAAAGTTCATGTGTATTTTAAAAGAAAGTATATTTTGCATTATTGATTATAGTGTTTCATATAAGTTTAATAAATCAAATTTGTCAGCCATCTTGCCCTGGCCGGTGTGGCTCAGTTGGTTGGAGTGTTGTCCTGTATACCAAAAGTTTGGGGGCTGGATCCCCAGTCAGGGCACATGCGGGAAGCAATTGATAGACGTTTCTACCTTTCTCTCTCTCTCTCTTCACCTCTCTCTAAAATCAGTAAGAATATCTTCAGATGAGGATTGGAAAAAATGTTAACTATCTTGTTTAAATCTTTTGTCATCACAGAATTTTTTATCTGCTTTTCTTATCGGTTCATAAGAGAAGTATTCAAAATCCACCCACTATGACTGTTAATTTGTTATTTCTTCTTGTAATTCTGCCAACTTTTGCTTTATATATTTTGAAGATAAATTATTGCATAAGCACGCCTTTAAAACAGTGTAGAATATGTTCCTGATGACTTGAACCAGCTATCTTTATAAAGGAACTTATTCATCTCTAGCTATATATTTTGGCTTAAAATTTGTTTAATGTAGAAGAAGCCAAATCAACTGTACTTTTGTTACTATTTGCATATTTTTTAACTTCCTGCTTTCCTGTTTCTGATATTCAGGTATGTATTATGTAAATGACATATAGTTATATCTTACTTTTCATTTTCTATCCAGCCTATAATCTTTGTCTATTATAAACTAGAGGATTTGGTCCACTTACATTAATGCAATTACTTATAAACTTCTTTTTAAAATCTATTATTTTATTTTGTAATTTCAATTTTATTTTATTTTTTGCCTATTCTATGTTTGTTTTTTTGTGTGTGTGTGTGTTTGTTTGTTTGGTTGGTTTTTAATCTCATACCCTTTATTCTTTCAGTTTCTTTTCTCATTCACTTCTTTTTCCATTTGCTAGAATGACAGTTGTATATTCTGGTTCTCTACTTTTTGTGATTACTGTTAATATTAACAACATTACATTTTGAGGTTAATTAATACCATTATTCTGCTTATGAAATGCATAAAGAATTTAGAACATTTAAATCCGGTTCTTTCCTCTCCTGATTCGTATGCCATTGTTGTATTTTACTTGTATCTTGCTTCTTTTAAAATTTATGGGACAGTCTTATTTTATCCAATCTGTGCTCTCTTAAGTTTAATCATACAGTTATCATTTTTTTTTTTGCTCTGTATTTCTCTCTATTCCTTCTTACGTTTCAAACTTTGAATCTTAAATCATTTTTCTTTTGTCAGAAGTTCATCTTTCGAGCAAGATGGAGGATTAGCAGGTCCCCAAGCTTGTCTCCCTTACAAAAATAAAACCATACATATACTACAACATGAGGACAATAGTTCAGGGGAAGTGCTGGACTACAAGAAACAGCAAGATTCCTGAGGAGACCAAGGACTGAGCTTGAGTGCACAGAAAAGCATAGGAAGCACATTAACTGCATCACTGCAAGCCCAACTCAGGAGCAGCTGGGCACCAGGAGGGAGCCCCCAGGGGATGGTCCTGCCTGGGGAAGAGGAGAATGTAAGAACGACAGCCAGCTTCACTGCTGTGAATGTTTGCAGCCTTTGTCACAGAGATTCACTGCGGTCCTCACCAAGGCTGGTTCCAGCTGACAGAGCTGCCTGGTGCCCCACTGACTGCATCTACTTCCTGAGGCTGGAGCTGGAGCTCTGGCTGTGGCAAGACCCCCTCTCAGGGGTCCCAGGGCACTGTTGTCTATCAGGATGCAACAGCACCTTCCAGTCCTTATGGGACTGGAATTGACACTGCTATGTGACCCAACCACACCCCACCCCAGGCCCTCTACTCCCTAGCTGGGCCTTTGTTCTGCCATAACCAGGGCAGCCTGTGATGCTCTGAGCCCCACCCAGGTTGTGGCTCTAACTCATCATTGCTGGGGCAATAGAAATAGAAAATCTGAACAGACCAATAACAAGAGATTGAATTAGTAATCAAAAATCTTCCCAAAAAAGTCCAGAATCAGACAGCTTTTCTGGTGAATTCTACCAAGCACTTAAAGAAGAATTATCACCAATCCTTCTCAAACTTTTCCAAAAAATTGAAGAGGATGGAACATTTCCAAACTCATTTTGCAAGTCCAACATTACTCTCCTATCAAAGTCAGATGAGGACACTTTAAGAAAATTACAGACCAATATCCCTGAAGACTAGAGACTCAAAAATTCTCAACAAAATAGTAGAAAATTGAATATAACAGCACATTAAAAGGGTCATTCACCATGATCAAGTGCAATTTATTCCTGGGATGCAAGGATGGTGCAACATACACAAACCAATAAATGTGATGCACCAAATTAATAGAATAAAAGATATAAGCCATATAATTATCTCAATAGGTACATAAAAATCTTAACAAAATATAACATCCTTTTATGATAAAAAAAAAAGTTCAATAAATTGGGTGTAGAAGGAATGTACCTCAACATAATAAATGGCACATATGACAAGTCCATAGCTAACATCAAATTCAATGGTGAAAAATTAAAGATTAAAAACAAGACTAGCCAGACAATTAGGCAAAAAAAAAAAAAAAATTAAAAGCATTCATATCAGAAAGTCAGAAGTAAAATTATCTGTTTGCAGATGACATATCTTATACATAGAAAACCCTAAAGTACTAAAAAATGATTAAAGCTATTAAATGAATTAAATAAAATTGCAAGATACAAAAATCAATATACAGAAATCAGCTGCCAACAATAAATTATATGCCAACAACAAATTATCTGAAAGAGAAATTAAGAAAGTAATCCCATGTACAATAGCATTAAAATCAATAAAACATTTAGAAATAAATTTAACCAAAGAAGTAAAAGACCTGCATACTGAAAATGATAACATTGATGAAGAGACTGAAGAAGACACAAATGGAAAGATATCCCATATTCTTGGATTGAAAGAAATAATATTGTAAAAATGCCCATAATTCCAAAAGTGACTTAATTAAATCCCAATCAAATTTTAATGGCATTGTTTTTACAGAAATAGAAAAAACTATTCTAAAAATTTTGGAAACACAGAGGTCTCCTAAGAGCCAAACCAATCCTGAGAAAGAATAAAGCTGGATATATCAGACCACTTATTGTCAAACTATATTACAAAACTGTAGTAAGCAATACAGTATGATACTGGACTGGCTTTAAAACAGACACATAGGCCAGTGGAACAGAATAGAGATTTCAGATATGACCATATATATGGTCAACTAATATTTGACAAGTGTGCCAGAACACACAGTGAGCTCCAGAACAGTCTCTTTAATAAATGGTATTGGGGAAAAGGCATATTGATATGCAAACCAGTGAAACTTGACCCCTACCTCATACCAGTCACAAAAATTAACTCAAAATAAATCAAATACTTAAATATAAAACCTGAAACCATAAAACTTCTAGAAGAAAACATTCAGAAAAACATTTTTGACGTTGGTCTTGGCAATGATTCCTTGGATAAGAAACCTAGAGCAGAGATAACAAAAATTAAAATAAACAAATGGGACTACATTCAACTAATGAGCTTCTTTATAGCAAAGGAAACAATTAAGTTGAAAGGGCAGCTTACAGAGTAGGACAAAAATATTCACAAACCATAAATCTGATAGTGGGTTAATATCTGAATGTATGAAGAACTCATAATTCAATAGCAAAAAAGCAAATAACCTAATTTCAAAATAGGCAAAGGACCCGAGTGGCCATTTTCTCAAAGATGACATACCAATGACCATTAGCTATATGGAAAGATGCTCAACATCACTAATCAGGAAAATGCACCTCAAAACTGCAGTGAGATATTAACCCACACCTGTTAGAAAGGCTATTATCAAAAAGACATGAGATAAATAGGGTTGGGATGCGGTGAAAAGGGATCCCTTATGCACTGCTGTTGGGATGTAAGGTGGCACAGCTATTATGAAAAACAGTATGGTAGTTCCTCAAAAGATTAAAAGTCGAATTACCACGTTGGCTGATTTGACAGCTCTTTGTCTTTGATGTGTTTAAGTACAGTGCTCTTTTATGATCATTCTTGAATTGGGGCTTTTTGAAATTGTGGATTGGTGTTAACATTTGAGGAAGTTCCTTACAATTAGGGCTAACCATTGCCTCTGTGGCCATTTTTATCCTTCTCTCTTGATTAAACAAGTCAAACTTCCTCACTTTGTTCTTCATATTTCTTTTTAACTTCCTTCCATATTTTTCTTTTCTGGACTGCTTTCTGGATAATTTCTTCACAGCTATTTTTCAGTTCTTCTGATTTTCACCCGTCAATGGCGATTTTTTTTTTTTTTTATTGTATCGACCCTTCTTCATAGGCCTATTTGTGCTATCTTTCTAACTTCGCAGGTCCCTTTCTATGGTTCAGTATTCTTTGTACACACTTCTAAGTTGAAATCACAGTTACTTTATAATCAATGTTTTATCATTGTAATACGTGAAGTCTGTATGGGGCTGCTACATTCGCTGTTTCCTGATTCTCACTCATGGGTGCTTTCCTTCCTTGGACCTTGGTTATTTTTAACTGTGTAATGTTTGTTGCCCTTACATTTTTTCCTATGGAGATTTTTTGAAGTCTAGAATAAGTGTGCCTTCTCTTAAAGAGAATTTGCTTTTACTCCTGGTCGGGAGCACGATCAGTTATCAATCATGTTAAAACAAGTTTATAACGAGGTTCCATGGATCAACCTGGCCATGTAAACCCAGGTTGCAAATCTGTGCATGGGCACATGGGCTGTGGCCACAACATTTCATGAACATTTTTCCTTTCCTTTTATTTCTCCTGCCCTGCTGAGCCTCACGGCATTACCTGCTTCAGTCCTCCAGCAGGTGGTGGTGGTTGTGGTTAGAGTTTATTTCTGGTTCACACGTACCTTCAGTGTTTCCATTTGGGGCCCAAAAGAGATGTGGCCATCTTTCACTTCTGTCCCTTGAATTTGCAAGAATGTTTTTTAAAAGAGCTAGAATTATCAAACCCCCCGAAGATGAAAGTGGCCTTGATGCTCTGGCTATTCTTAATTTTTCAAGTTCTATTTTCACTTAAACCATGTCCTTTAGATCATATAAGCTGTTGGATGTTTTACAAAAATTAAAAAAAAATTTAAGCTGTTTTTCACCTCAAGTTTTGGTCCAGATGACAGTTTCCCATTCTCAGAATCTGAAATCTATGTGGCGGATGCATGCGTGTTGTAGAGACATCCCACACAATATGGTTAGGAGAGTCTTTGATATGATTTATCCCAAAATGGCCCGAGGATTACTTGCGGATCCATTTAAGCTTGAAATCCATACGGCCACCTTCTTCATCCCAACGTGCTCTTTCTCTCAGAAGCTGGCATTGTTAGAACTCATATTTTGACCCTTTATTTTGATAAACAACATCTATAAAATCCTTACATCTTATCAACACCTCAAGAGCCTTAAGTAAAAATGATGGTCTGTGAGTTCCGACTCACGCTAAGGAGTTAGTCTTCATTGCACTTAGCTGGGGTCTTCAAGTCTCTGCTAAAAATAACAAGATGTCTTTCTGAAACGTCTCAGTGTGTAAAGCATGCTGACCATTACTTCTCATTGGACCCGCACAGCATCCTTGTGAGCTCCCAGGCCTAGGGCGGGAATGGCGATTGCTCTTTCGAAGACGATTAGCTAGAACCGTAACACGGAGTGAGAGTCTGGGGTTCATTCTCCTCATTTAGAAGTCTTCAGCCGCATGCTCCGTGTCATCATAACTCTAATGGAACTGTCTCCAAATGAAATTTCAAACGCTGTGCTGCCTAATGAGTAGCCCAGTGTTACTAACTGAGCTGTGAGCACGAAAGGCTGCTAACACTGACAACAGCCTGCTTTCTCACAAGTTACACAGTCACCTCTCCTGAAGAGAAAAACACACACCATTACTAATGCCCTCATCACTAATTCTACTGACGAACACCATTTTAAGAGTTTGGCTCTTTTTTTTTTCACCTTTTCTTTCTTTCTCCCTCTCCCTTCATTTTCCCTCTCTTCCTTCTGATTTTTCTCCACTTTTTCCCCCTATGGACAACTTTCCATTTCAGTTAGGATGAGATGGAAGGGGGAGATTAAATTAATTCCACCTAAGCAGTATTTGCCTGGCTCAATATTTGGTATTTGAGCAAAAATTAAAACTCAGCCAAAACCTGTGTGATCTAAATATCACCAGATCTCCGTGTGTCTATGAATAAACGGTATCATCTTAACAGTGAAATCTGAATGTTACAAACGAATATCCTGACCACTATACAATACCTAGCCCCAGGAGGGGCACCCCCTGCCAGGAACTTGGAAGAGCATCCAGGACTAAATGACACACATCACTTGATATTGCCCTGCGTCCTTCTGATCTGTCATGCTGCCCTCCGTGTCTCTGCGGTGGATGCACGTCCCTGCAGAAGTCCCTGCCTGCCATGTGCTCGATCCTCGCATCAGTTCAACAATTCAACTGTGGCTTGAGAAGCAATGATAAGCACAAATGCTTTCCTCCCTGCGTTACACTCAGAGGGACTCCCCAGCAGAGCTCTATGTCCAGACACATTATGGCGTTCAGTATTACAGTCACTTGCGCTTATACACAAGGACCTCTTTGTCCCCAGGGTGGACAGACCCGTGAAGTGGGTGAGTCAGTGAGGATCCCCGAGCTTTCCTCGGAGCCATGCTCACCTCACACAGGGACTGGGAGATCCTTGCCCTTGGTGAACTGCCTCTCAGGGGCCTGACCGTTTTCTGAAGTCTCTGCATTTACCCCTGCCCAGCCCCCAGGCGCCCGGGGTGCTAGTGTCTGAAGCTCAGTTTGGAGCGTAGTAGGAAGTATTCCCAGCAGGCTCCTCAGCGTCCTTGGTAATCAGAGGATGAAGTACACAGCTGGTGTGGGAATGACAACACTCCTGTATGGCTGCTGTATCTTAATCTCAAGTTGAAGTCCACCAGGACCTCTGGAACAGCCTGATGGTTACCTTCCTATAGCCATGCTCCCCTTCTTTAAAAATGCAAAGTAAATTTTACTCAAGGTGACACAGGACTCCTGTGGGCACACCTACCCACTCTCTCGTGGATTGGGGAGCTTCAGCCAATGAGGCATAAGCAGAAGGGGGTGGGTGGTCCTTCAGGAGCCTTTCCTTAAAAAGGGGACAGACAGCTCGGGGACACTTTTGCCCTTCTCCCTTCTTCCACTTTGCTTCCTGGAATTGGATATGAAGGCTGAGGCTCTGCAAACATGTTCATGCCATGAAGTGAACTTGAGGATAGAAGGGAGGCCCAAAGAAAGGGTGGTGGTATAGAAAGGTAAGAGGGAACCCCATCTTCAATGACAGGAGTGGTGATACTGACCCTGGATTGGCTATTTCTAGACTTTCGTTATAAAAGGGAGATAAAAAAATAAACCTACGTGTGTACTGTTTCTTGTCAGTTTCAGTTTTCTGTTAATATGCACTCTCCCGAGGCCTCTGCTTGTTAGCTAGGTTTGGAATGGCTTATCCTAGGGTTCTTTGCCAGTTCCCCGTACTGATCTCTGTGTCCTTGAACAATGGATTCAAGTTCCATGTGCCTGCTTCCTTCCCTCCAGTGAGAAATGGGATAAGAGA
The DNA here is from genome assembly GCA_004026665.1 of Murina feae. Taxonomy (NCBI): domain Eukaryota; kingdom Metazoa; phylum Chordata; class Mammalia; order Chiroptera; family Vespertilionidae; genus Murina; species Murina feae. The sequence goes on along the minus strand of PVJC01006772.1, from coordinate 11,362 downwards.
GCATGCTCCTCACAGTAATTAAGAGGATCAAATAAGATAATCTTATGAAGTTCTTAGAAGAGTCTTTGGAGCACAGTCTTCATTAAATTGTTATTATTATTCCATGTGAAAGAATAATCTGTCCCTACATCAACTAAGTTTGATGTTATTATATCTGCAGTTTCATTTAAATGCCCACGTGTCATTCTGCCAGTGGCTTTTGTTTCTTTCTCGTATGTAGAGAGTGCGGAGGTGTGTGTGTGGGGGGGTGTCTGTACCCATGTTTTCTCCTTGGTTTCTGATCCCAGAGAATGGTCTCGTTTTCATAGAAATTATACATCTAGTTCTTTGTTTTCAAGCTCAAGGTCAGTGACCACTCCGGCAAGCTCACATTTTCTTCAACTCGAGTTTTAAATTGTGCTGCAAACTGTACGTCAATGCAATCACTCCCACTCGGCATGAAACTATAACCCTCCCTGCGACATGGGGCAGGAAGGGGCGGCTGTCACAAAGCTTTGCAGACACACATCACCATTCTGCAAAGAAACAAGAGGCCCTCTTCAGTCCAAGGGCAGAAACCTCGAGCGGAAATCAGTCCGGATGCCCCTCTCACGCTGCCCTTGGACATGAAAACAGTTATGGTTGGAATTGAAAAGGATGTGGGAAGAATGGGACACCATTTGCGGGAGACACACAAAAACACGAAGCCCATGGATGCTCTTTGTTCCCGCCGCACTATTCAGCATCTGCTGTTGACCCTTTGTCATTTGCATCCCTTTGTGCTGGACCACCTCAGAGATTTCCCATTTTTCTGAGACAGATGATGAGCTGCAAACCCACTCTGAATGGGCCGTGTGCTGCCCATTTGTTTCTCTCGCCAGGGCGGGTGCATGGGGCTTGTCTGCAGCAGGACTAGCTGCACACAGCCTTCCTTCGACCTCAGCTACAAGGGGGGCGGCAAGATAATGGCCGGTCCCCAGCCAGGTGCACAGTAGGAGGCTGGATTTGGTTCACTCCCAGTAGGTGCTGGTTTAGATTTCCCTGGGTTTCCTTCTTAGAGCAGGACAAGATACAGAATTCAAAGGACTCCAAGAGAAGAAACAAATCCATCCTTGGGAAACAAGGACCAAATTGGCCACTCTCACTGAGCATCCTGGACTATCGCCACGACAACTGGCGGGGTGGGTGTGATGGGCAGAGTTCAAGTGAGCCAGCTCCGGATACGCCCGTGGCCAGAATGCAGGCCTCATCCATCATGGACCAAGTGCTCATTTTTTTTCCAAGTCCAAATGATCTGGCTGCTTCGCTGGGGAGGGAGGCGGGGAGGGGAATCTATCTCCTCTTAAGCCAGTGAAACACCAGGAAACTCCTTTGTGCTCAGGGAGGCTGTGCGTTCAGAGGGAGCTGCCCAAGGCCCTGTTTGAGATGCTGAGGTCAATGGAAGCGCAGGCTTTAATGAAAGGCCAGTGAGGGGAAAATTCAAAACGGCAATCATGTTTTCCAGCCAGGTTCTGTGTGCTCCTCCGAGTCCTATCCTTGCTGTCTTCCTGATGCTTTGGATAATTTAATTGGTCTCCAAGCTAAAAAGATGCTGTTTGGACTGCCTTTCAGGGCTGGTAGGAAGAAGGCCTGATTATCCCAGCTCCCAGATGAGCAGATGCATGGGACTCTGTCCTTCTCTCTGACAGTGAAGCAGCACTTTGCACGGATTGCACACAAGGTAGAGACTTGAGAAAAGACCCTGCATACTTGTCAATATGCAAATATTCTCGCAGGGAAGAGGGCATGACCAGGTATTTCATGCTAAAGCAGCAGCTTTGCAAATAACAGCTGGTTGGGGCCAGAGAAAGAGGGAAAGAACACTGCTTTTTTACGTTTTGAAAAAGCACATCAGAAGAAAAATGTGACTTAGATGTAAAATTACTTCTACATGGCGTGTGCATACCCTTTCTTTCATCTGAGACCAGTTGCTTCAGTCATATTTAGGTGATCCCTGCAACTTGGGCCATTCAGGGCTTGATGAAAGCATAAATGCATTCCCTTCCTAAACGCAGACCTCTCTGTTGCTGTCAAATAAGGACGTTTCTAAAAACACCGGGTAAAGGCCAAATACAGTAGTATCGTAGTTGTTTTATTCCTGGCCCCTGCATGTGGTAATCCTGAAGCAGCAGTGTAGAAATGCTGTGAGAAATGTGACTTCAAACCAGCGCCTCACCGGAGCCCAGCACAGCCAAGCAACGCAACTGCCTTCAGAGACTGGACTGCGCCCCCGCACTGGGGTCTTGTTAGGTGCTGGAGTTGTCTTTGGGGGAACTTCTACTTTACATTGTAAGATCCCGCATTCAGCTTGCTCTCTAGCAGGCTGAGGAATAACCTGTACCTTTCCTGCAATCCCAGAGTGTTGAGAGGATTAAGGAGGTCATCTCACTGTTAGAACATTGACATCAAGAGAAAAATGGGAGTAGTGGATTGTGCCCCTCGGAAGGAGAAAGGCCCACCACTGTCCTCTGATGTCACTAACTCCCCACAAGCCCAGCTGTCTCCTCCCCTGTGGTCTTGTTACCCTGTGTACCTTCTCCGTGGCACACATCCCACGGTGCTGGCAGTGTGTGGGTCCTCCATAGACTGGGAGAACTGGAGGAACCAAGCTTTATTTATCCAGGTGTCCTCAGAGCTAACAGAGCTCCAGGCACAGCACAGACTCAATCAGTACTTGTTGAAGAAATAATATGCCAGACATTTTTATTAGCCAAAAGGATTGCCACGCCTCCATAACCTTCTTTTAAGCAATTCTCCTGCCTGTTAGTTTGATATGAAGAGGAAGGCTAGGGCTAGCTGTGGCCCAGGAGAACCAGGCAGCCAGATTATCTTCTCTATGGTACTCATATCTTCCAAAGAGATTTGATTTTGAATACTATCAGCCCAGCAGAACAAGTATAGCTTGTCAGGCGTCCTCATATCAGTGCCCGGCATCTCACACGTGACCCACTGTACTGAAAACTGTGACCTACCAGGCTCTGGCAGGCCGTTGAATTGGCCACCCTGGTTTCATTCAACCACTGTTTAAATTTTTGTTTTATTCTGAAACAAAACAGAGGAAGGCCCAAAGCCACTTTCTGATTAATGCTATTATAGAATGCCTTCTAACGTGACTCCCAATGGTCCCTACCTCTTGTTGTCTACTCCCTGTGTCACCTATGCCTCTTGTGTGGGGGCTGGACCTAGTGACTTGATCTAACAATTAGAATTCAGAAGAAATGATAAGAAGTCACTTCCTGGCATTGGTTACACGAGATTGGCTTCTGTCTAGTTCAGTCTCACTGGCACTCTCACTCCTTCTCTAGCCGTCTTGACTTATCCCAGAGACCCAATGTAGCAAGGAACTGAGGGTGGCATCTGGCCAATGGCTTATGAGGAGCTGAATCCTGCCAATACCCCTGCATGGTCTTAGAGATAGGCAATCCCCGCTCCCCCCTCCCCCCTCAATGAAGCTTGAGATGAATTAGACTGACCCAAGCCTTGCCGACAACCTTCTCAGAACTCCTGGGCTAATGAACCCCTCGGTGGCAGCTATGGAGAAACCTAGAGGCAGAGCACCCCGCTAAGCCACACCCACATTCCTGCCCTATGGAAACTGTGAGATAATAAAAAGTGTTGCTTTAAGCCACTAGGTTTGTGGTCATTTCTTACGCAGCTAAAACGTGTGCTGGTACCAATTCCAGTGCTGGGGCAGAGGGGTATCCCCACACCAACAAGCAATTCTGAAAGGGGGTTTCCCCTCACAGCACCAAGTCAGTATCCAGGACACGAACTGGGTGTCCCATAATTCAACTCAATTCAGCTCAGTTCTGACACTGTCTACCCAGCTCGTTGCCTGTACTTCTGACCAGCTGGCTACAGGTTGGCGTTGCCAGGAGGCCAATCATAAGTCCAGGTTGTTACTTGTACTTCTGATAACTAGCTGTAAATGAAAGGTTCCTACTTGCTTTGATTAGTTTGCCAGAGCAGCTCACAGAATTGAGAGAAACATACGACTTGCTAGGTTACTGGTTAATATGAAAGGATGCAACTCAGGAGCAGCCGCATGGAAGGGAGGCACAGGGCACGGTGCGTGGGAAGGAACTCAGGGGCCCCCATGTCCTCTTCAGGTACCCAACTTGTCCTGTGTATCTCTGTGTGTTCACCAACCTGGAAGCTCTCCAAACCACACCCTCCTGTGTGTTGATGGAGGCGTCAAAGTATAGTCATGGTGGATTAGATCACAGGCAATTGATTAGCCTCCAGCCCCCTTCTCATCTTTGGAGGTTGGAGTGTGAGACTGAAAGTGCCAACCTGCCTTATCATGTGATTCTGTCCCCTGACACAGGAGCCCATCCTTAGTGACAGTCCAAAAGTCACTCGTTAATGTAACAAAAACACCTTTATGGTTTAGGAATTAGGAAATTCCAAGGGTTTTAGGAGTTCTATGCCAGAAATTATTAAAAATCACAGCAGCTGCTGATAACTAATACAACGGCAGAGCAAGGAGTAGAACCTCAACCTCCTGCCTCCCATTGTCACTCAGTGCACTGCAGGCATTGGCAGCACTGAGCCCCTTCGCTCAGCCAGCAGATGCGCATGCTATTACGTTCCGAATAGAAAGGGTTGCCCTCCTTTTTTTTTTTGGCTAGACAGAAAAACTTCACGGCATTAAAATAGCTGCAATTGATCAAAACTTAAACAGAGCAAGACAGCGTATAAAAATGAACACGAGTCCCCAGAGTGTTGTGCTTGCCATGATTTCTGTGTTTAGGAAGGCAAGTTTGGTTCCTTAAAGTCACTTTTAGAAGAAATTTGTCCCCATTGAAGACCAGAAACATCCCTCTCACCCTGACCCCATGGACCCTAGCAGAGCAGGAGTCTTTCCCAGTCCGGGAGGGAGCAATGGGGGGGTGGGGGCGGGGGCAGACATGCCACGTGGAGCTGCTCAGCTGACCATCTAACATCCCTGGGTCCCTGTGTCCATCAGACGTGAACTCAAGGGCAGGGCAGTGGTCCCCACGTCGGGAGCTGCCCCGGTCTCCTGCCTTATCATCCATCAGGACTCCCTTTCGTGGCCTTGGCTTGGGGCCAGTCCTTCTGTCAGCCATCTTCTGAGACGGTGAAGAATTTCCTCCCTTCATTTATGCTGCTTCTGCCGAGTATAGCTTCAGCATGGTCCTCAGGAGCCTTCTCTTTTTCTAGGTTATGTAAATTTAGCTCTTCACCCTCCTTTCACAACGTGCCCTCTAATCCTCTTGCCAGTTGATTCGTTTTTCTTCATTTCTTACCCATATGCACAGATGCACACACACCCTTTTGCAGGGGAAAGGGCCACGGGAAGCAGGATGGCAGAAAATGTGAAAAAGCCAAAATTACACTGAGGAGGAGGAGGATAAGAAATTTATTTACTCTGCTAGTGAAAACATGGAAACATTTGGGGAGGGCCCACAAAAAGAAAGTCATTTGGAGAAGGTTATGGTTTTTGGAAATTGTATTTAGTTTCTTTCTCAAGATAGAGAGTTCTAATTAAGATCAGCCTATGTTTGCAGCATGTGCCAGAGGGCTGGGACCAAGAGATTTCTCTGTCTCCTGTACTCCCTTCTCTGCCCCGCCCCCTCTCTAGTCATCTCCCCCAGAAATCTCACTCGCTGTGCCCCAGCTGATCTTGACCTACTCAAAGCAGCTCCTGGAAGAGAGAAACAGAAGCGCCACCTACCCTAGGAGTGAAAGCAAGGATGCGGGCACTAACTATATAGCCCCTGCCTCGGGGTAACCTTTCCTATACTTTTTTTTTTTTTAATATATATTTATTAGAGGCCTGGTGCATGAAATTCTGGCACAGGTATGGTCCCGGCCAGAGATCAGAGCCGATCTGTGGAGTAATAGTGGGGCGATCGGAGAGTGGGGGCCCCCTGCTGGCACCCACCTTGGCTGCCCTCGAATCACCCATTTATTGGCCCCACCCCCAGCCCCCCGCCGCCAGTCACCTCCCACTACGGGATGACTGGGCGATCAGGGCGAGGGGACCTCACTGGCACCTGCCTTGGCTGGTCTGGAGCCTGTGGGCTGGGGGAAGCTCCTGCATTAAGCATCTGCCCCCTGTTGGTCAGTGCACATCATAGCAACCAGACGTTCCACCAGGTGTTCTGCCATTCAGTCGATTTGCATATTAGGCTTTTATTTTATAGGATTGATTTCAGAGGGAAAGGGAGAGGGAGAGAGAGATGGAAACATCAATGATGAGAGAGAACTATTGATCAGCTGCCTCCTGCACACCCCCTACAGGAGATGGAGCCTACAACCCAGGCTTGTGCCCTGGCCAGTAATGGAACTGTGACCTCCTGGTTCCTAGGTCATCCTTCAACCACTGAGCCATGCCAGCCAGACTCCTCTACTCTTAAAGTCAACAGAATTGTTCTGGGGATGAACGCCCTCCCTCCCATGCCTGTAAACCTCCCAGCCCACAGGTAGCTGCATTTGGGAGGCATACCTGGCACTGCTTGATTATACCTGAAGCAGAATCAATGATTCTATGCCTTGTTTGTATTTTTCTCAAAACCCAGAGCGATCCCCTTTGAAGATAGAGACCAGGGTCCTGAGCCAAGAAAGCATGCAGCTTCTAGAAGGTGAAAAAAGCACGGAAATCGATTTTCCTCAATAGCCTTCAGAAGGAGCCAGCTCTGTCTCCATCTTTCTTTAGTCCAACAAGACTGCTCTTGGACTTCTGACATTCAGAACTGTAAGATAATAAACCTGTGTTGTTTTAAGCCCCTCAGTATGCGATAATTTGTTGTAGCAATAGGAAAGTCGTTAGCACATCTCTCCCTCTCCTCATCCCCCTTTTCTTTCCCTTGACCATTTTTCTCTCCTTCTCAGTCCTCCCCACTGGCTCTTTGTCAACAGTGAGTCAGCAGAGGCTGCCCTGAGGGGCAGGCAATGAGGTCCTTTTAGCCTGTGAATTGTCATCCTGTTCACATCTCTGAAGGCCTCTCCTGGCCTGAAAGTCCAAGGGTCAAGCAACAGCTATACTCTCTACTCTACATGTCCCATCAGACTGGACACCTTCAAAACATACAGCAAATACTTGGCTTGGGCCTGATAACTTCAAATAAATTACTGTTCATGGATTTCAAGAAAAGCCTGACACCTTGCTATGAGCTTTAACCTCACAACTCTGTACTGTAGGTACTATTGTAGTTATCCCAACTTCCTAGATGAGAAAGGAAACACAGAAAGACAAAAATAACTTGTCCAAAGTCGCAGAAACCAAGACCCATGGAATTCCAAAGACTTGCAAATGCTCATGGGTGAAGTTTCTCTTCAATGCATACTCCAATGTTTATTCTGTGTCCACTAGATGAAGCATGGCAGGAATCTTACTAGGAGCACAGTAATTTTTTATGATTTTCTTTATCAATTTCTCTGAGCTGGGCAGCAATTTGGCCTAGTGAGCTTTGAATGCAGTGCTGCCTAATTGTACTCCACAGGGTTGTGTCAGTGAACCCTCATTGAATCCCAGCTGCAGCTGTAGGCCTTGAACACTATAGTAGGTGTGGCTATTAAAATAAAATCATATGCAACCTCAACTCAGCACTCCCATACCTGGGAATTTAGTCCTTAGAAATAAAATGGACCAAACACATTAAAAAAAACACACACAATGATTACTGAGTATTTGTTTATAGTAGGAGGAAAAAGGAAATACCTATCACAGGGGAATCCTATATAATAAAAGCCTAATATGCAAATCAACCAAACAGCAGAATGAATAGTGGAATAACCGGTCACTATGATGTGTACTGACCATCAGGGGGCAGACACTCAACACAGGAGCTGCCCCCTGGTGGTCAGTGCACTCCCACAGGGGGAGCACTGCTCAGCCAGAAGCCAGGCTCATGCTGGCAAGTGCAGGGGTGGTGGTGGGAGCCTCTCCCACCTCCGCAGCAGCACTAAGGAGCAGCGAGCACACAGGCAATAAGGAGCAAGGGCGCAGGCCAGGCTGAGGAACCCTTCCTTCCCCCCCAGTGCATAAATTTTGTGCACCAAGCCTCTAGTGAGTGAATAAAGGGTTGTATCCAAGCCATGGAACATTATGCAGCCAGTAAAACAATGAGCTAGGTCTATATGAGATAACTGGGAAAGAATTCCTCAAAGTATGGTATAGTCAGAACTATAAGATACAGATCAGTTTATATAATGTAATTCTATTTTTGTAAGTCAATAACAAAACTACCTATGTTTCACATTAAACAAAGGGAAAATTATTAAATGATACCAGATGAAATTCAATATCCATTCTTAGTCTTCAAAAATTGCATTTGAAATAAAATAGTGTTAAATAATTCTTTAATAAGATAAAACACTTCTGTCATAACCCCAAAACTAGTCTGGCATTATACTTAGTGGAAGAAATAGGTTGGATGTTGTGCTAGAAGTAACAGCCAACACAACCTAGTAAAGAAAGGAATCATAATTCTAAGAATTGGAAAGAAGTATGAAAAATTATTTGCAGATGCTATGACCATATACTTGGAAACAAGGAACCAACTGAAAAGCAACTATAACAAATAAGAGAATTTAGAAAGATGTTAAGGTATAAAAATAGAAACACAAGCCCAGTCCCTGCACATGTGCACACAATAAACACATAGATGATATAATGTACGAAAAGGTTACATGAAATATAGCTACCAAGATAGGAATTAATAAAAACGTGTAGGGCCCATAAGAAAAAAAATGTTTACAATACTCTTGAAGACCTAAAGAGACTGTTTTAAAATGAAAACACACCATGACAAAGAAATGAATATTCCATAACCTAAATTATAATACACCTCACTAAAAGTACTGTAAAAATTATTTTTTTAATGACAACTAGATGTGATTTTAAAGCTCAGATGGAAACATAAGTTGGAATGACCAGGCAAACTGAAAAAAATAAAAAGTAGTTGAAGGTAGTGGTCAGAAATAGTCATAGTAGATATTAATACATATTTAAAACCTTCAATTATTAGGACAGTGTGGTAATAATATATGAATAGATAGGCTGATGGAAGGAAATAGCAAGTCTAAAACAAAGCAAACAAAATATATGTGTGTGTGTGTGTGTGTGTACACAGATATATATATATATATATATATATATATATATATATATATATATACCATATTTTCTGGCGTATAAGACAACTTTTTAACCCAGGAAAATCTTCTCAAAAGTGGAGACAAAACTGCCGAAATGATAGAAATGGTAGAGGGAGAAAGTAGAGGAGGTAGTTGGGTCACTTCTCTCACTAGCCTTCTTATTATTTGAGAAATTTTTTGAGATTTTCCTGGGTTAAAAAGTTATCTTATACGCCAGAAAATATGGTACATCTATATATATACACACAGACATCTCTCTCTATATATATATATAAAAGGCTAATATGCAAAGTGTCCCCTTGGGAGTTCGACCAGGAGACCAGGTCTTCAATCACTCACTATGACGTGCACTGACCACCAGGGGATAACACAGAACAAAGGAAGGCTCTGGCTGGCAGCTGGGGAAGGGAGGCCCTGGTTGGCAGCTGGAAGGCCCTGATCGACCCTGATCACCAGCCAGGCCTAGGGACGCTACCCATGCATAAATTTCTGCACTGGGCCTCTAGAGTGTGTGTGTGTGTGTGTGTGTGTGTGTATGTGTGTTGAATTCAATAGGTGATAAAGAATGCATCTCAAATCAGTCATGAAATGATTTTAATAAATGGTATTGGAATAACTGGAGAACTTTATAGAAATTGTGAAAATGGATGCATGAACTGAAGCAGTGGGATTATTTCCAAGTGGGCCAAATATTTAAATGCAAGCACCAAAACCATAAAAGTTTGAGACAAAAGCATGGAATAATTATTTTATAATCTTGGAGTGGTCATGATCTCTGTAATTAAAACTCAAATTCAGACATCATAGAACTGGAAAACTTAACTAAAAGAGAAATAGAAATTTTTCCATGGGAAATACACCATACTTGAAGCCAAAAGACAAGAGAAAAGGTAGGACATTCTATTTGTCATTTTTATCACAAAAGGCTAACTCTATAATAGTATATAAAAGAGTATCCAATAGAAAAATGGACTAAAGGTATGAATAGATAATGCAGTTAAAAGAAAATACAAATGTCTTTTAAACATGCAAAGGTGCTCAACTTTATTGTCAGAGAAATAATTCAAATTACTCTAACATCAATTTTTATCTATTGGACTGGCAAAATTCCAAAAGTTTGATAAAGCCTATTTGCAAGGCTATGGGGGAAACTTATTGGCAATGCTATGGGTGAAACTTTTCAAATAAGAGGACAAATTGGCACAAACCCGTTAAGTACAATTGGGCAGCAACTACCAGAATTACGGTGCCTTCTTTTACCTTTGATTTACCCTCAGGTACACTGGCACTTAGGTAGACATGAGAGGTTATTTCAGCATTGTTCGAAAGAGCAAAAAATTGAGAACCTCTGTGCCCATCACTCAAGAGTTAAATAAATTATGGAATTTACTTTTATAAATTAATAAAATGCAATGCAGCTATTTGAGAAGAGTTCAAGCCTCCATGCTCTTGGATTTGTAAAGATCTTCAAGATATACTTTAAGATATCCTTAAGTGAAAAGAAAGGTGTGAGACAGTATGTATATGCTGCCATGAGTCTAAAAGGGAGATATCTATCAAACCATGCACAAACCCTCCAAAAGTTATAATAGATTCATAACAGTGCTTCTCTTTAAAAAAAAAAAGTTTTGCTTTTCAACATGAATGCATTACCTATTGAAAAATTAAATGAATATTTGAGTTCTTTTGTGTTAACTTTTTGTCACCAGCATACCTTAAGTAATGAAGGTTATTTTTATGGAGAAGAGAGATGAACTTCAAAGTTCAAACTTTGAAGTTAGAGTAAATGCTTTAAAGTTCTGCTTCCTCCTCTGAGTAGCTGCATGACTTTGGACAAGGTCTTTAATGCTTCAGCTTTACCTCTAGAATGTAGAGTCACCCCTCATAGGTTGTTTTGAGGATTCACTGTGTTACGGTCTGTAAAGGATTGGGCCCAAAGTAAGCCCTCAATAAATATCACTTATTATTCCCTCACAGGGTTGTTACGGAGAGGAGTCCATGAAATAATGTCCCAGAGCAACTGCTGCAGAGCAGGTGCACAGCGAACATTCATGAACTGTTTCTTCTCCAACTTCCCCATGGCCCAGCTAATGACAGGCCTCAGTACTGCCAATGGTCTCCTCCTTCTCAACAAAGTTCCAGAACCATTTTTCTTGACAATATGACTCATAAAGAAAGTCTAACAGCCGGAAGTAGTGATAAATTACTTGTTGTTCAG